>CAIGRB010092612.1:0-10399 GCA_903798255.1 Fraxinus quadrangulata | reverse complement strand
AATTTTTAATAAAATAATATTATATACAAATTCAAAACTTTTATTCATTTTTTAACCACACTTCCTTCTTTAAATAATTATTCTAAAATGCATTTAAAAAAAAAAAATAAGGCTCAGTATTTTAGTGAGACTAGGTGAATAAGTAATTCAATTCCTCATCCTTCTCCAAATTCAACCCCCGCATATCCTTCCACCACCAACACTACCCCCACCCATCCCCCATCATGCCGCCACACCAACAGGCCACCCACGTCAACTTGTCCCATTCCCACCGGCCACCACCACCCACCTCCCATCCCCGTCCCCACGAATCTGGTTTCATCACAGTTAGAAATGTAAAGACAGTTGAATGATAATTCACAGTCTATCATTGCTTTAGCATCATGCTGATATATATATTACAAAGAACGTGAAGAGAATATTCTAGAGTATATAGCAGTAGTTAATTCCTTGAATTATGGAGGATGTTGGAATCTATTTACAATAAAAAATCAGTGGCAGCATCCTGGTGTAACAGAAAGTGAAACAGCTAGGATAACAGCTGGTGATTCTTAGATTAGTTGTCAATTGAGTTGGAGGCTGATGTGGAGCTGAAGACTAATGTGTATGTTAAATCTTGACACCCAATTTAAGCTGGACGGTACTGAAGTAACTCCAAGCTTGTCTTTTAAGAAAATTTCAGGCACCACAAAATTTGGTTGGTTTTAAACAGAAAACAATGACTCAAAAGGAAATTTCAGCTCATTGAATACAACATGCCTTGAGATATAAATTTTTCCTATTGGGTTCAGGCATTTATAGCCTTTATGAGATTCATTGTAACCAAGGAAAACACTTTTTGTTGAATGAAAACTAAATTCGTATTTTTGGTAAGGTCTTAGGCAAGGATAACAAGCACACCCAAAGATCTATAATGCCTTTTAATCAGCTTCTTTTCTATATAAGACTTAGAAAGAGAATTACATTTTGAGTGTAGGTATAGGCATCCTATTTATAAGGTAAGTCTAAGAGGGTCAAGCCTGTTATGTGCCTGTGTTTTCTCTCTATTCTTCCATTTTGAGCTGATGTGTGAGGACACGGGTGTCTGAATTCGACCCCTTCTTATGTCAGAAAATTTTTGAAGGTTCTATATTCCCCTCCCTAGTAAGCCTATAGAGTTTTTCTTTTTTTGCTTGCAAACTTGTTTTCCACTAGTTTCTTGAATTGAATGAACACATTTAATGCTTCAGATTTTTTCCTTAGAGGATATATCCAAGTGAATCTGTTGAAATCATCTAAGAAAGTTATGTAATATTTGAAGCCTGATGTTGATTGAATAGGTGCTTGTCCACACATGTCTGTGTTTACAAGTTCTAAGGGAATTTTGGCATGTGAAGTGGATAAGGAAAATGGCAATAGGTAAGATTTACCAAATTGACAGGCATCACAGAATGATTTAATTTCATTTTCTTTCACCTTTTGCTTACAAATTTTGAGCACTTGAGACACGATTTAGCTGGATGGTTGTCTAAGTCTATTGTGCCATACATCAAATTAGAAATTTAAAGACTCTTGACTATACTCTTGCCTGGGACTAGACTCTTGATTGGGACTGACATAGGAGATATTGCAGCAGAGTTTATTTGAGAGAGCTGACTTCTGAGAGTGATACTTAGTGTTTTGGTGAGGAAAGTCCAGTTGATACAACCCTTCCTTAAGATTTCCTTGCAGCATTATTTTCCTCGTTAGCTTGTCCTTAACAAAACAACGGTTAGAATGAAATTCCATATAAACTTGATTATTAGATGTTAACTGTAAAACACTAATAAGGTTTTTTCTTGATCTTAGGTACATGAAATAGTTTATTTAACACAAGTGTTTTATCATTCAAGGTTGGGACGTGATTGATACCAAAATGTGAAATGTGTAACTTGTTCCCATTTCCAACCATATTTTTTTCCTTACCAGTGTACTCATTGACTGAAGCAATATTTCCGTTTTCTGCAATGATGTGGTTACTGGCTCCTGTATCAGCAAACCAGGCCGGATCATTTATAGTGCTGGGAGATGCCACAAAAACTGTTGGTGAAGTACTATAGTTGATCACCTGGTTTGGTAGTGTTCCTGTGTATCTTTCATCATATCTAAAATTGAAAATGTTAGCCTTATGTCCAATCTTGCTACATACTTAGCATATAGGTCTGTCACCATCATTAAGATTTCTACCTCAGTTTCTGCCTTTTTTCCATCTCTGAAATTGTTGTAGTTTGAGAATCTTCCACCAAAGCCTGGCCTGTAGGATCTGATGTGATGATGGTTCGAGCATGATCTTTGGGAAAAATTTACTGATGTTTGATCAAGGTTGATTCCAACTATCTCATTCCTGACTGTGTTGAGGTGCTCAAGTCTGCTTCCAAAGGTCATAAGTGTTGATTGCAGTTCTTCCCAAGTGATGTGATCTCTGCTATTAATTTGAACAACGATTGGTGTGTATTCTTAATCCAAGCCAGCTAAGACTTTAGTAACCAGGTTAGAGTGAGAAATAGCTTTGCACAACTGTAGTTAATGTTAAATGGAAATACAAAAACAGCTAACAGAAAGAAGAAGTAAACAAATAGAACTGCAGTTGACAAAAATCAGAAATGACATTGGACGTCTTGGAGCCGGGGCCTGTGTTCAACACAGTGTCCTTAAAGCAATATTCGCCTCCTCACCGAAGTAGTTCGAGCGCTTGCTTCCCAGGATACAGCGGCGTGTACTGCAGCTGTGCAGCCGAACTGAAAGAGTGTGCCGGAACTGAATCACCAAGTGACTGGAGGAAGACAGGAATTGGAGCAGGAAGCAGATGAATTCGTGCAGTTGTTGTGTGTCTGAATGGAAGAGACTGTCCAGTATATATAGGCAATGAGGAGCCTTTGCCACTTAATGCACACATAACCCCTTCAATTGAATTCTGACGTTTTGGAGTTCATTTGAATTCTGACGTTTTGAAGTTACAAAATAAATAAAAACGTTTTCAGGTTATGTTTTAAATGGAAAAACGTAAAAGAAAAATTCCAAAATGTGGCTTGCACTTTGTGGCCAATTTTTGACTCAATCGGTCCGACATTCGTGTACGCAGGTCGCGCGCCCACACAAGTTCAAGGCTCGAAGGCCAAGTCGGTCCAAGATTTGCACCCCCCCTGCGGGCGCGTAGGCCATGGAGGAGTCTCTATGCAACAAATGGTTACACCTTACCAATTAGTAACCCATATATAAATTGGTCCACAAACTTGTTTTTATCCTATGTGGGATAACTATTTAAGTTTTCCCACATTACCACATTTCTTTTCCTTTTCCAATGTGGGATGGTACTATTTATAGTCCCCATATCTTCCCACTTTTCCATTTCTAACCAATGTGGGATTGTCATCCCTTTTAAGGCTCCTCTTCAAATCCCAATTTCCAAGCAATGTGGGATTAATTTCACATACACAAGTGAAAATTTATTTGCCAATCATATATTTTCCAACAATCCCCCACATGAATTGAAATTAATAGAGACACGGAATACTTGGTGACAAAGTTCCACAGTTGAAACCTGCATAGGATAGGTAGGTGTTACCCTTTGAACCTTCCCTTATGAAAATACATTTACTTTACTAGCTGATCAGTAGACGTGATGTCTTTGAACTGTTCCACCTTTTGTGTAAACGATGATGTACCTCACACAGGATTCTTCCTAACACAATTCAGTTCTCATGGTTATGTTCGTTTGTGGCCATGAACATATGCCTGGTTCAGTGAGAGTTATTAAGAATTGAGCCTCACAATTCCCTTCGAAGCGGCCCCACTTCTCTCTCACATAGGTGATTTCTTAATTAAGAGTAACCTGCATTACTCCGCTCGGATTTCCGACGCACAAGAATCATTAAAAGCCTGTTGCTTATCCTCTTTCCACGGGCATCACTGTTATTACAGGAATGAGATAATCCCCACAGTGATACTGTTAAGTATTTGCAATTAGGTTTTCTCATTGAACCTAGATCTTGGGATCTCCAGTCAGCTAGGTTGAGTTTCCATTACAATAACTTATTCTTTTAGAGGCTTAAGTCCCATTCCTCTCGATGACTTTGCAACCAACTCTCTATTTAACCCTTTGGTTAGCGGATCCGCAATGTTATCTTTAGACTTTACATAGTCAATAGAGATAACTCCAGTTGAGAGTAATTGTCTTATGGTATTATGTCTACGACGTATGTGTCTAGACTTACCATTGTACATGTTGCTTTGTGCCCTTCCAATCGCAGATTGACTATCACAATATATGCAAATTGCTGGCACAGGTTTTGACCATCTTGGAATATCCTCTAAGAAATTGCGTAGCCATTCAGCCTCTTCACCACATTTATCTAGAGCTATAAACTCAGATTCCATCGTAGATCTCGCAATAACTGTTTGTTTAGAGGATTTCCATGATATGGCTGCACCTCCCAATGTGAATACAAATCCACTAGTAGACTTTGAGTCTTTAATATCAGATATCCAATTCGCATCAGTATATCCTTCAATAACTGCAGGATATCTGGTATAGTGCAGTCCATAATTACGAGTATATCTCAAGTATCTTAGTACTCTTACTATTCCTTTCCAGTGGTCAGACCCTGGATTACTAGTATATCTACTCAGCTTACTAACTGCGTAAGCTATATCTGGTCTTGTACAACTCATTAGGTACATAAGACTTCCAATTATTCTAGAGTACTCTACTTGAGAAATACCATCGCCTCTATTTTTCGATAGATGTTGACTTGTATCTATTGGTGTTCTAGCCTCGCCAGTATCATCATTATTGAATTTTTCCAAAATTTTGTCCACATAATGTGACTGACTTAGAACGAGTCCATCTGATGTTCTTGAAATTTTAACTCCAAGAATCACATCAGCTAAACCCATATCCTTCATGTCGAATCTTGAATTCAACATATTTTTAGTAGATTTAATCATCTTATCGTTGCTACCAACGATGAGCATGTCATCAACATAAAGACATAAAATGACATAACCATTTTCTGTGTCTTTGATGTAAATGCATTTGTCACATTCATTGATTTTAAACCCACTTTCCATCATGGCATTGTCAAATTTTTCATGCCATTGTTTTGGTGCTTGTTTCAAGCCATATAATGACTTCACCAACTTACAAACTTTATTTTCCTGCCCTGGAGATGAAAATCCCTCGGGTTGTTCCATATAGATTTCTTCCTCTAAGTCTCCATTCAAAAATGCAGTCTTAACATCCATTTGATGTACTTCAAGATTTCGTAGTGCAGCAATCGCAAGTATCATCCTAATAGATGTTATTCTCGTTACTGGAGAATATGTATCAAAGTAATCAAGGCCTTCTCGTTGTCTGTAACCTTTTATTACTAATCTGGCCTTATACTTTTCAATAGTTCCATCTGCTTTCATTTTTCGTTTGAAAATCCATCTGTAGCCTAGTGGTTTGCTTCCTGGAGGAAGATCCACTAGCTCCCACGTATGATTCTGCAAAATGGAATCTATTTCACTTTTAATTGCCTCTTTCCATTGAGGTCCTTCTGAGGAGTTTACAGCTTCTTGATAGCTTCGAGGTTCACTTTCAAGCATATAGGTCATAAAATCTGGACCATAAGATTTTCCTATCCTTTCCCTCTTGCTACGTCTTGGTTCAACCTCAACCTCAACCCCCTCTTCTAGTTCTTGGTCCTGACTATTTTCAGTCATAGTCTCATATGTCCGTTTAGAAGAGCTTGCTTCTTCTTTGGACCTGTATGGAAATATATGTTCAAAGAACGAAGCATTTCTCGATTCCATTATCGTATTTTTGTGTATATCTGAGATTTTAGATTCATACACAAGAAATCGATAAGCACTACTGTTTTGTGCATATCCAATGAAGATGCAATCTACAGTTTTCGGGCCTATCTTCACCTTCTTAGGTGTTGGGACAGCCACTTTAGCAAGACACCCCCACACTCGTAAGTATTTATAGGAAGACTTTCTTCCTTTCCATAACTCATAAGGGGTTTTTTCCATTTTCTTTCGGGGCACCTTATTTAAAAGGTAATTTGCTGATAACACTGCTTCCCCCCACATGTTCTGAGGTAATCCAGAACTTATTAGCATTGCATTCATCATTTCTTTTAAGGTGCGATTTTTCCTTTCAGCAACACCATTTTGTTGTGGTGAATAAGGTGCGGTGGTTTCATGTATGATTCCGTGTTGTGCACAAAATTCAGCAAACGGAGCTTCGTATTCACCACCTCTATCACTTCTCAACACCTTAACTTTCTTGTTAAGTTGATTTTCAACTTCATTCTTATAGAGAATAAATTTCTCTATCGCTTCATCTTTACTTTTTAGCAAATACACATAACAGTATTTTGTGCTATCATCGACAAAAGTAATGAAGTACTTGTTGCCACCTCTTGTTTGTACAAATTTTAAATCACATATATCACTGTGAATTAAATCAAGTGGTTCTGTATTTCGTTCAATTGACTTAAAGGATGACCTTGTCAATTTTGCCTCAACACAAGTTTCGCACTTATGTTTGGAATCAATATGAAACTTAGGTATGCAATTCAAGTTAACTAGTCTGCGTAAAGTATCATAGTTAACATGTCCTAGTCTACCATGCCACATATTGGAAGACTCAAGCAAGTAAGCAGAAGAGTTTACTTTATTCATTTTTGGTTTAACAACCATTACATTGAGTTTAAACATACCATCGGAAACATAACCTTTTCCGACAAACATTCCACTTTTTGACAAAATAACTTTGTCAGACTCAAATACAATACGGAAACCATGCTTATTTAAAAGCGACCCGGACACTAGGTTCTTGCGGATTTCCGGCACATACAGTACATTGTTAAGAGTCAGCTCTTTTCCTGAAGTCATCTTCAGAACCACCTTGCCTTGTCCCTTGATTTCAGAAGTTGCTGAATTTCCCATGAACAACTTCTCTCCATTTTCAATTGCTTCAAAAGCCATAAACAACTCTTTATCAGAGCACACGTGCCTTGTAGCACCGGTGTCAATCCACCACTCTTTTGGATTTGAACCCACCATGTTCACTTCAGAAATGACGGCTGCAAGGTTGATGTCAGATACATCTTCAACCACATTTGCTTCTTTTTTCTTCTTCGGCAAACGGCACTCCGTAGATTTGTGACCAATCTTGTCACAATTGAAGCATTTCCCTTGAAACTTCTTCTTAGAAATTCCACCTTTTGGCCCCAACTTGGGCCCTTTGCCACCAGATAGCCCAGACTTGTTTTTATAGGTCTTGGAGCTTTGGCCATGCTCCACAACATTTGCTTTAGCCACAACCTTATTGAACCCTCTTTCAGAACTTTTGTTGTCTTCTTCAATTCGAAGTCTAACAATTAGTTCCTCAACGTTCATTTCCTTTCGCTTGTGTTTTAAGTAGTTTTTGAAATCCTTCCATGCAGGATGTAGCTTTTCAATTATGCAAGCCACTTGGAAGGATTCACTCACAACCATTCCCTCGGAATGAATTTCATGCAAGATCACTTGTAATTCTTGTACTTGACTGATTACGGATTTGGAGTCCACCATTTTGTATTCCAAAAAGCGGCCAACAAGAAACTTCTTGGCTCCGGCATCCTCGGTTTTGTACTTTTTGTCCAAAGACTCCCATAATTCCTTGGCCGTTTTTATTGTGCAGTACACATTGTACAACGAATCAGCCAAACCGTTCATCACATAATTTCGGCACAAGAAATCAGAGTGCTTCCAAGCATCCACTGCACTGATTGCTTGAATGTCTCCTTGACCCTCTTGGAGTACTGGAGCATTTTCAGTCAAGAATCTCGCAAGATTCAAGGTCGTGAGGTAAAACAGCATTTTCTGTTGCCACCTCTTGAAATTCGAACCATTGAATTTCTCCGACTTTTCCCCGTGATTAACCGGGACTGTCACAGTTGGACCAGCAGCCAGACTTGGCATGGGAGCCACAATCTTAGTTGCACTCGGGCCAGCAGCTAGACTTGGCATATTAGCCACAGTCTGTGTTACTGGAGCCATCACTTGAGCGACATCAGAACTTGGCACAGCCACAGCCTGAGCCACAGTAGGCACAGCTTCATCAGCAGATCCCACAACGTTATTGGTAAGTGTATTTTCCATTTCTGAAACAGAATCAGAATATTAGTAAAGAAAATATTGCTTTAAGTTTGTTACAATGGAAATACAAAAACTGCTAACTGAAAGAAGAAGTAAACAAATAGAACTGCAGTTGACAAAAATCAGAAATGAAATTGGACGTCTTGGAGCCGGGGCCTGTGTTCAACACAGTGTCCTTAAAGCAATATTCGCCCCCTCACCGAAGTAGTTCGAGCGCTTGCTTCCCAGGATACAGCGGCGTGTACTGCAGCTGTGCAGCCGAACTGAAAGAGTGTGCCGGAACTGAATCACCAAGTGACTGGAGGAAGACAGGAATTGGAGCAGGAAGCAGATGAATTCGTGCAGTTGTTGTGTGTCTGAATGGAAGAGACTGTCCAGTATATATAGGCAATGAGGAGCCTTTGCCACTTAATGCACACATAACCCCTTCAATTGAATTCTGACGTTTTGGAGTTCATTTGAATTCTGACGTTTTGAAGTTACAAAATAAATAAAAACGTTTTCAGGTTATGTTTTAAATGGAAAAACGTAAAAGAAAAATTCCAAAATGTGGCTTGCACTTTGTGGCCAATTTTTGACTCAATCGGTCCGACATTCGTGTACGCAGGTCGCGCGCCCACACAAGTTCAAGGCTCGAAGGCCAAGTCGGTCCAAGATTTGCACCCCCCCTGCGGGCGCGTAGGCCATGGAGGAGTCTCTATACAACAAATGGTTACACCTTACAAATTAGTAACCCATATATAAATTGGTCCACAAACTTTTTTTTAACCTATGTGGGATAACTATTTAAGTTTTCCCACATTCCCACATTTCTTTTCCTTTTTCAATATGGGATGGTACTATTTATAGTCCCCATATCTTCCCACTTTTCCATTTCTTACCCATGTGAGATTGTAATCCCTTTTAAGGCTCATCTTCAAATCCCAATTTCCAAGCAATGTGGGATTAATTTCACATACACAAGTGAAAATTTATTTGCCAATCATATATTTTTCAACAGTTAATTCCTTGAATTATGGAGGATGTTAGGAATCTATTTACAACAAAAAATCAGTGGCAGAATTCTGTTGTAATAGAAAGTGAGACAGCTAGGATAGCAGCTGGTGATCGTTAAATTAGTTGTCAATTGAGTTGGAGGCTGATGTGGAGCTGAAGACTGAAGACTGATATGTATGTTAATTCCTGACAATCACGAAATCTGGTATCATAGCAAAACTAGAGATTTGGGACTAGTTGTTGAACTCTATGCATGACATGAAAGTCACTGAAACGTCTGTAGTACGAAAAATGAGAAATCACTAAGATTTGATTTAAGGGGTTTTGATCGTCAAATAGCAGTTTCTTGTATCTCCTTCAACCCAAAATCGAAGTCCATCTGGGACTAGCAAATTCTTCAAGAATGGAGATTTTTCAGGAAAGACTTTCATGGAAAAGAAAAGCAATGAAAAGGGATTTCGTGAACATGATCTCAAGTGCATTAATGATCTGGTAGGTTGAAAAATAAATAATTCTCAAAAAGATTAATCTATAAACATGGACTGTACGCGCGCATCGTATATTTTTTTTGCACGTGCGCAATTCATTGGTTTTGTTCTCTGTAGATGAAGTTCATGCATGTTGATAAATGTGATATTACACACTTATTAAAACCGTTAAATGGAAGAAGCATTGATAAATTGAGCAAATTTCTATTCATAATTGTGATTATTTTGTCTTATATAGGTAAACCCCGCAAAACAACCAAAATGAAAGAGATTAGAGCTTAATTGAAAAGCCAACTTTGAAGTTCATCATCAAAATGAAGGAATCAAAAAGTTGAGGACCAAAATGTCACTTATCAAAGTCGAGGGACTAACTATGCAAATTATCCTGAGTACCTCCTATGCAATTTTTGATTTCACCAAAAGTGCGCACCCGCGCACTCTTAGTGCACACTTTACTTCTGGTATTGTGCGCACCCTCGCACTTTACTTCTGGAATTGTGCGCACCTGTGCGTTGAAAAGTGCTGAAAATCATAAATTTGAGGTCATTTTGGGCATTTGTTTATGCTCGGTTTTGAGAGTATTTAAGGACCAAATCTCATGACTCAAACCCTAGTTTTAGTTTTTAGAGTTCTCATTTTCCAAAAAGCCTTAGTTCAACAAAAAGAAGAAGAAGAAGAAGAAGAAGAGGAGAAGAACAAGTTTTTGAGATTTTGGGTGAAAATTAAGCGCAACACTTCAAGAATTTCATTCAAGGGATTGGTTC
>CAIGRB010092610.1:31261-43224 GCA_903798255.1 Fraxinus quadrangulata | reverse complement strand
CACGAAAGAGGTTGTTTTGACAACATGTTGATTCAATTAACTCACTTTCAAGTATTATATCTCTCAAAAGAGTCCTTTGTACCAAAATTCGAAAAAGAAAACCACCGAATTTGCATATTTGAGTAATTTAGAAACATTAGGGAACTTAGGGTTAACAATTCAGAACTTAAAGGATCAAAATTAATTATCCAAAACTTTATGGGTTAATAATTAATTATTGGAAATTTTGGGAGTCAAAAATTCATTATGCAAAACTTTAGGGATCCAAAAATTAATTATTTAAAACATTAGGGGCCAATTTAAATCAATTATGAACTTTCCAGTGCTTAATTACAAAATTCAGAACTTTAATTGCCCAAATTAATTAATTTTCAAATCTTAGGGACTGAATTATTAAATCCAAAACTTTAAAAGGCCCAATTGAGTGAATTATAACTTTAGGGGGTTGAATAAGCAAAGTTTTAAACTATAGAGGCTGAAACACTAAATACTTAACACCTAATTAAAAATTGCAACCAAGGGCCCAAAAACTTCAAATTTTCAGCCCATACCCCCACCTCCAAATCCAGCTAAACCCTAAAACTTAAAAGAAAGTTTATGGGAGAAGAAGCCGGGCCGGCTGCTACACCGGTGCCGCCCCAATTTTTTTTATTTTTAAATCTGAAAATTCGAAATCTTGACAGAATAATTTTCAAATTTAACAAAAATAAAAATCGGAATTATTAAATTCGAAAATAACGTAATTATCACAAGAATGAAATTAAAATTTCGATTCTCAATGATTCAACATGAAGAGACTCTGATACCACTTATTGGATGAAAATAATTTGCTGTCATAAGGATCGTTCATGTTAGATAATCAAGAACTTAAGAACTGAAGCGGAAGCGTACCTGAATCAGACATGGTAATCGCAATGAACAAGTTCTGCGATTTTAATCTTCCAGATCAACACGTTGTTCCTTTATTTATCTCTGAAGATGAGAATCAGAATAGAATCAACAGAATTTGTGATCTAGGGACCATAACCGTATATTTATACTAACGACCCATCATGAAATTAGAAACATGCCTGGTCTCTACACATATAAGCACATACTTAATGAGGAACTTACAAAAATACCTTTAAAAATAAGGGTCTTTTGAAAAATCATATGAAACATATTTTGGAAATAAAAAATAATGTGTAAAATTAATTATCACTTTTTTAATAGAAAAGTGACACACTGTCACTTTTTAAAGTCAACTGTCACTTTTTATTAAAAAATGGTATACAACCATGTCACTTTTATTAAAAAAAAAAAATGATGTTTATTCACTCAAAAAAGTGATAGAACTTTCAAGAAATTGACAAAAAAAGTAAAAAATATTAAAAAAGTGATAAAAATTTAATAAAAGCACGAACACTAAAAAGTGGCATAAATTCAAAAGAGTGACAAATTGACAATTTTCATGTTGATGTAACACAATTGAGTTATTATTTGCTCGTTTGAGGCATAACAGAATACCTTATCACTTTTTTAAAGTTCAAGTTAAACATCTCCGTAGCACTTCTAAAGCATCCCACTTTTTTCATGAACCTCAACAGATTTATTGGTGAAAATAAATACAAAAAAGTGACATAAACTAAAAAAAAAAAAGTGACATAAACTTTAAAAAAAGGTCGTAGTATACTGATTTGTATGAGAAACAAAAGATTTTTGAGATTTTTTTAGTAAGATACTTATTTAAAGACCTCTTTCATTTGAAATCCTCTCATGCCAATTTAAAAAAAGTGACATAAAATTAAAAAAGTGACACGAGTTCACATTGTAATTTGACAAAAGCATTGTGCTTCATAAGTGAATCAACTATAACAAGTATTTCACAAAGAGTAGCATAATGCAATGATGTTTAATCTTCATTATCCTTTAGACAGTTATCCGGCAACATTACGTGCACAACTGCCAACCCAACTCATTCCGATGCCCTTACTACATTAGGTGTAGGATAAATCTTTAAAGGCGATACAAGATTCAGAATCCAAATGCAGAAACTCGTATATATACCACACATGACTAAATGTTAAACGTTATATTGATTTGTAAATTATAAGAATCGTATATAAAACCATAATTTAATCATAATAAAAAGTGACAGCATTGTATTATATATCTATTCAATTATTAAACAGGTCAAATATATTAGCCGAAAGTGACAACACTAAAAACGTGGGGAAAAAAAAGGCCGGCAACGATTAAAGGATTTTTTTTTTTTTTTTCGGCAGCCACTGGAAGAAGCCGACAGAAATTCATATATATATACACCGACTGAAGCTGAATTCTGAGAAAGTTGGGGCTGAAAGTGGAGAATTGGAGTAATATATATTAAACACACAACAGAGGCAAGTATTCTTGGGAGGAATTTCCAGATTTTGAATAATATATATTTATATATATACTCACACAGCAACACGGCAGTTTGGTGGAGAAATAGGCTGCTGAATTTTTGGAAGAAAGACTTCAATTTTTTTTTACTATATACACGCAGTGGCCGGCAGCAAAGTGGAGGAAACTGGGCAACAGTAAGGCTTTGACATTAATTTTAAGATTGTTCAATGTCCCAACTTTTTCCCTCATCCGATTTTGAATTCCGAACAGTAGATTCAACTCATTTTCACCATAGATCTGACTATATTAGGATAAAAAACAACAAATATAGAATACATGTTTGTCCAAAATCACATAGTTACAACTTGAAGCGGAGTCGGCGGATTCGTGGGTTAGGAGGATTCTCTCTGGGAACTCCGTGGAATCGTGAATCTAATTTGGAATTTGTGATTTTGGGAGTTTGGAGCGTATTAATTACCTAATTCAATGTTTTAATTAGTTAACACAATATTATTCAAATGTCTTAATTTTGAAGGATAGTGGGCCTAATTAACTCTACTTTAATTGGATGCTTTAAAGCACAAAATATCGAAATCTAATTAGATCACTTTAAACGGGTTTAACCAAAATTGATAGCCTTTTAATTTAATACACAATATTTCACATATAAGCTCACATGCTCGATTAAAATCCTTACAAAGGGTTCTCTCGCGATCATATGGTAAGCTTGAATTTTATTTCATACATTGCTAATTTGTATTTCATGCGTATTTATTGTAATAGCAAAACAAGTTTGATAAATGTTGAATGTGATTACAGCGGAAATTCCTTTAGTTGTGTTAGTTGATAAGTGAACGAGGCAATTGATATTTCAAATTTTTGAGTCGGATCGTAAGTTTTTACATTCACCATTGAGTATAAAAGCAGCATTGACCCATAAGGTTAATGAGATTTTCTTCCCACTGCTCATTCTCGCGAAGAAGTATCTGAAGCTCACTCATGGGTTGGACAATATCACTAGAACAATAGGAACCTATACGATAATAGAGTCCTATATTTAATTATGATTCCAATATTTTTGAAGAAATCAAATTCCCTCCACATGGATGCACATCTAATGTGTCATGACACTTCGAAGTTCTAATGAACTTGATTTGTAGGTAAATAGGTTATTCGATAATCATAGATAAAAATAACTTTTGCTGTAGAGTTTGACTTTAATTTGATGGACTAGCTTTTGAAGTCTCATGTATTGATTGACGTTACAAGAGGAAGTGACATTTTTGAATCGCCAAACGTACCCAATATTTTTTATTATGTGAGAAAAAAAGTATAAAATTTCGGCTCATATTTCTTAAAAATTGATTTTATGTGCTTTGGGTAGTAAAATGTGTTTAATTTTTAATTTATAGAAGCTTCCAATTTTATTATTTTCTAATAGGACTTAAATATTATTGATACAATTTTATTTCAACATTTATTTTATATATGTTGCGTCTATAAGTCTAAATATGAATATGATATTCAATTATTTTTCGCACTTATTTGAACTTTAAATATCTTATCAATAAACACGATCTAAAATAACGAAATATACATTACATTTTATATATTTTAAAAAACGTATTCTTAAAGCCAGTTTAAAGGCATGATTAAATCTATATTAATTTGCATATGAGTTCCATATCATATTACAATCATTTTTTTAAAAAAGAATTTCTGTTTTTGTAATAAAGTCTAGTTTTTGATAAAATTAAGGGTTTTACTTTTGATTAGCAAAATTACCTTAAAGAGGTTGTGAAATAGGCAAATCTGAGAATGCGAAAGTGATATGCAAGCACATTGATTATCCACGCCCATTTGATACATTTTAATTTCAAGGATGAAATTTATTTTAAGTGGTAGGATTTGTAAACATCGCATGCCCCTTTTCGTGATTGTTCTATGTAATTATATTGGTTACTGTAAAGTCATATTTACTATTTAATTAATAAATTTATTGTTCTCGTGACTAATCATGTTTTGCAGTGGAATGTATCTTTGATGTCCTAAACTTCTTAGCAAAGTTAATTATAATGTGTATATGATACAATTAAAAATGAAAATACATTGTATGATATATTCTTTTAGTTGTATGAAGTAAATCAAACCTATGCTTGTCCTTGTATACTTTTATATATATTAAGTAAATTTTAATTATTTAATTGGATTGACAGTTAGGCAATAAATTAAGTTTTAACTGACTAATGAAATCAGCCAATTGATATTTTCATTAATTATGTAGCAAAAACTTTCCCTTTATAATGAAAATATAACTAAAAGGCAAAACCCTTCCTAATACTACACATCTCATTACAAAATAAAGTCCCCATTTTATTCATTGGGACCAAGAATCTATCCAATAAAACAAAATACTCATGTTGTTATGCTGTTTTATCTTCTGTGATTTTAAGACATGCACATAAGGTACTAAAATTATTAATTTATCTTGTGCTTCCATCTATTTTTCATGTTATGATGAGTCCATCTACATTGTTGACTCATAAGAATACATGAAGTTTTGAGAAGTAAAAAGATTTTCAAAGGTCAATGAGTTAATAAATATACTAAAAAGATATGTATCTCGGATGCTTTTGTTAAGGGGCGTATGTTTATGTAATGAAGGAGTGAGTGGAAAATGAGGTGTGGAGTACTTGTGCATTCGGCCAATGTTGAATGATAATGTTAATGTATGTTAATCGCTTTAAGGTACTATAAGTGGATTTGATCGGATTTCAAATAACATGGCTCATTACATTTTGATTAGCTACGCGATACTCCATTGAGCTCACGAATGTGAATGTCAAAGTTTTTAAAGAACTAAAAGAAAAGGGGATTACATATTGAGAAATATATATATTTTTTTATTTTGAAAAAATTCATATGCATATCATAAATATGCATCATTTGCATGTGGTTTGCTTACTGAGCTCATTCCACGTTATCCATTCCCATTTTTAGATAATGAAAATAAGATAATTCGAAACGACGACGTGTGGTGACACGGATGTAGTAATATCACATAAATATTGTATTCGTTTTGAAAATAAATTTAACATTTAATTTAATTGTCTTACATTTTTATTTAATACAAATTATTTTCTTAAATGAAGTCATTGACGTTTATTATGATTGAGAAAAAAATCTAATTATTTTTCGCATTTATGATTTTAAAATATAATTCAATGATAATACTTCCAAGTCTAGAAGAGTACCTGGATTTGGGGTGTACATTCACTCTTGAAGAGAAACTCAGTCAACATCAACCAGAACGAGTACTATCATTGCCATAGATCGGAAGGACACCATATTTATAAATGTCGAGACCTCAGAGAAGAGGCTAAAGCCCTGATCAGACGAGGCTACCTCCGAGAGTTTGTAGCTAAGCCTAGAGAAGCAACACATGCCTCTTCTATACAAGCAAACACACCACTACCTTTACCATACCAACCAGTAAGACCAACCCAGTCCCAAACAGAAATCAGAATGCTAGTGCGAGGAAATCAATGCACAAAAATTTCTCAGAGGGAACCTAAAAGGCAGGCCTGGAAAGCTCTGGTGTGGCAGTATCTTAAGTAGGTCGACCATGGACCAAAGACGAACCTAAGAATAATTCGAATGGTTTTGTTTTTGGGAAAGGAGTCCCATGGGGTGTTATAGGATCAGAGTGACGTCCTTGTTATAATGATGCCAGTGACCGGAGTAAATGTCCATTGAACACGTGTACAATGGGATAGTTTCGTCAACATTCAAGGACTGCGGAACATAAGGGAATCTCATAACGGTGTGTGCGGCCTTATCCCAAGTGACTGCAAGGCTTCACAGGTAACCCAGTTGACGAGAAGGGTCAGATCGCCCTCATAGTCGAACTGGGAAATCTACCTGCCAGCAAGGGACCATTGATGATTTTGTGGCTTTTGATGTACCGTTTTAACTAAAGCGTAATTCTAAGACAACCAATACTGTACGAATTAAAGGTTCTCGTATCAATATATCATTACTGCATGAAATTTTCTACTCCAGAAGGTGTTGGAATAGTACAAGGTGATTAGGTTGCGGTGAGGTCTTGCAACATTTATTTACCCAAAGCACGGGTTAACATGCTTTGAGGAAGGCATGTTGATCGAGCTAAAAAAGCTAGATTGAAGAAGCCTATCTTAGCCGACATGACGAAAATAGGTATCATTTGATAGATATTAAAAGAGACATGAAGATGATCACCTAGCTTTCGATGAGGTCAAGGTCGACCCTCACCATACCTTGGTGTTGGTGGTCATCTTACCTATTGTAATAAACGGAAGGCCGTTATAAAAATGGGAACTTCCCTCAACGTACTCTATGCAAGTACCTTCAATTGGATGGGGATCCCATTGCATTTCCTATAGCCTTACTCAAGTCAACTTCTTAGAGTAAATGAGTGATTGATGGAGAGCATAAAGGAGCATATTGACAAAGTCCAGTGATGTTTGCAACATTTTAAAATTCAGTTCCCAAGTTTTGTTATTTGTTGAACAATTAACACGAGATAGGGTTATAATTAAATATAAGTCTTCAGTTTGTTTTATATGTAAAATTATATACATAAAAATCAGATTTTTTTTAAAAAAATTTCTAGATAGCATGTTTTTTTGACAATGAATGGTCCGTTTATTGAATTTATGTGTTGTTATCTAAATTAGTATTAAATATTATTAGTGCTAAATAGCATTACTTTTTTAAAAAGTAGATAAAAGTGGAAGCCCACAACATGTTCAAACCGCTAGATATTTATACACAAAATCTGTGCTTATAGTTGTAAATGGTTTATGTTATATTCTAATAACTAAACTAGCAAAAATAATTGAATTTCTAACTTTTGACTCCAAATACTCAGCATTCTCGAGGAAAGGAGATCCATGCTTTATTTATTTATTTTCATATATGAAGTCATTTGTCTCCTTTGCTTCCAACTAATCACGAATGAAATACTAAAATTATTTTATGGAAACTTCTAATTATCACTTATTATAATTCTATACACACTTGCTCTTAGAATTAGTTCAATATTACAACAAATATGTCATTATAGTCACTCGATATTTCAAAAAACCCACTACCCTCTCACCAAACTTCCCTCTGCAACACTTCTTGCAACTAAGTTGTGCCCAATAAGCCTATTAGAAGGAACTACTTTCGTTTTTTGAAAAAAATATTATTTGCTTTTCTTATCAATACGATGCTTTTTAAAAAAAAATCACCCAAGTGATAAGTAGCATATATGCATAAAACAAATTTTGCCCACTGTAATTCATTGTATGTATTCAAGTCTTCATAATTTTTTTTATTAAATCCTGAAATTAAATAAACAATTTTGGAAAAATTGAAGGGAAAATCCCTATTTTTGAACATTTCAATCTATATTTCCTAGTATTAAAGACCCCATTTCTTAGCCTATCCAACCCTCCAAATTTCGTTTTCCAATCTATCGTCAGCCACCACCCTGAATGCTTTCCTTCCCTAGTTGGGTTCCTCTGTTGATATGCATCAAACGTCACCTAGCATCCTCTAATTTGGCTCTCGAGTCCTCACCTTGTTCCCCTTTTCTCTTGAAATGATCATATATGTATCTTTCCCATGCAATGTGAAGGTCGATAAAAAAACTTCCAAAACTCGTTGAAGTTGAATGTGTTGGTAATTCAAATTGACACCGTTTGACAATAAGTCATTACAAACAAGTAGTACTCATAAAAGATATTACTCTAACTCGAATTTCACGTGTCAATCAATAACTACTCACTCAAGAATTAATTTTTTTTGTTAGGTTTTATAGTTTTTGACAATCTTTAGACGAAAATAGAGTTGTAAAAGAGTTTTAAAAGTTAAGGAGTAAATTGGTAGGTTGTTTAGATGGTTCGAAGGTCCTTGTGTTCGGTTATTGAACAAGAAAAAAAAAAGTTGCTGGATTTCTGCTAGCCTGCCGTCAAGTTGTTGCTCGAGCGTCTAAAACAGAAGCATCTTCGTTGGACTCTCGCTCGAGCGGAGTACCTGTCGCTCACATGTCGTTGGACTCTAACTCGAGCGACGGTGTTAACTATGAAACCATAATTCACATTTTTCGAGAATCCTACCTATCCTATAATACCCAAAAATCTAAAAATTATAAATATCAAGCCTCACTTCTTGCAAAGGTGAGGTTGAATATTATTTTACATGAAAGATTCTTGTCATCACATCCTACAGAATGATTCAACCAAACTCATTGAGAACATCATATCATTCAATCAAAACACCAAAATCCAACTTCCGCATGGTTCTGAAGATCAAGGAAGGTGACCGGAATTTCGATTGAAGGAGAACAAGACTTCTTAGGTGATCCACACGAGATAAACGATTCCAGAACGCCAGGAGCTGGTGTAGGAGCACGCAATCCAGAAGTGCCTTGCTAATTATAGTCAAGAGGTCAAAGAGTACTAAGATTTAGTCAATTTGAACAGTTTGTAAGTCTTTATCGTTTATAGTGGATACAACTGGCTAGGGCTCGAAGTTTTTATCTCGCGAGGGGTTTTCTCCGTCAACAATTTTGTGGTGTTGTTTATTTTTCATGCAAATATAAATTGCGATAATTCAATATAGGATAGAATTGCATGTGAATTAATCTGGACAAAATTGATAATTGTGATTTGCTTCAGTTATTAATTAAGAAATTTTAATTCCATATACGAACACATGTTCATCCCCCTCTAGGTGTTAATCGGGTCTAACTCATTACTTTCACTTTTGTCCTTATCGCACATTCCAAAAATACACTTGCCAATTTTGTGTTTACACTCTAGCGCAACATGAAAATTTTTAGTACTTTTGTCCAAAGCTACATAGTTGAATTGTTAATATGTAAAATTTTAAAAGTTTTTTGTTGTTGTTAACTATGCACTACTCGTCCACTATCTAAGAACATGCGAATTTTAACATTTTGGTTTGTATTTAACTACTTATCAAAGATTGCGTACTTAAAAGTGTACATTCAAACATCAAACGGGGTTTTTATCT
This sequence comes from Fraxinus quadrangulata, assembly GCA_903798255.1. Taxonomy (NCBI): domain Eukaryota; kingdom Viridiplantae; phylum Streptophyta; class Magnoliopsida; order Lamiales; family Oleaceae; genus Fraxinus; species Fraxinus quadrangulata. The sequence continues at coordinate 33,792 of CAIGRB010092610.1, read as the reverse complement.
CATTCTCATGGAACAATAACATTCACGTTAGGGTTTTCTAGGTTAATAACACATTAACAAAACCCATGGAATCCATTTTTTAGGATTTTGTGACTCATAAGTAAAGAACACCATGCTCTAACTTCATAAGCCGAATTGTTACTTGAAAACTAAAACGTGATATTTTATATTAAATATTTAGTTTGTAAACAATAATTTTATCCTCTTTCATTCGTTAATCCCAATAAACTACTTCAATTAAATCTATTGCCCATAACACTAGTTAAACCTAAACTTATACATAGGTGGTCAACAATAATGCACGCGATAACATAGAGAAATCCTAAATTGCTCATATATGACATTCCTTTTTTTTTTTTTNTTTGTGTTCTTGAGTTTTTTATTTCTTGTATCACGTGCTTTTACACTGAGTATTGAGTTGTGAATTTCAAGAAATGGATTTAACAAGAAATGCAAAAGCCATCAATTTGATGAAAATTGGGTAGTTTAGATTTTACTTTTAGTTTTTCCTTGACTTATTTTATAGTTGTCATAGAATGTCAAAATAGGAGTTTGTTAAGTTTTTAATGTTGGCGATTCTGAAGATAAAATTACTGATTTGTAACTTGTTGTAAACGTTAATGACCTATGGTGCAATTTGTATAAATTAGGTTATGAAGTCTAGGGTTCAAGCATGAAAGAGGAGAAACACGGCGCCGCATTATCGCAGCATATCGCATGGACACTGTTCAAGTGACCAAAACAGAATGGCTATCACTCGCTTGTCACGCAGCTCTTGCTCGAGCGAGAAGCAGTCGTTCGCCTGTCGCTGAGGTTTTGCTCGAGCAATAGGTTGTTTCAAAAAATCATAATTCGCGATTTTAAACAGATTTTTTCGGCCTATTCAACCTAATTCTTCACTCCTATAAATACCCAAGCCATTAGAAGAATTTTGGTGTGGTTGTTCATTATATTTCTTCTTCACATCATCTTCTGAAGATCCAAGATATTCTTACATTGATTCTATCATTTTGATTCTTGAGATCATACAACCATCTGTTGGGAAAAACATCAATTCCTTAAACCAAAATACCACCTACTTTTTATTGGTCATAAGAAGGTACTTTCTCAGTTGGACTTTAGAAATTTCTGGAGGTTGAGAGAGGTTGGACTACAAGCGCAGGAAGAAGAACAAAAATATGTGATTCCTGGATATCCACTTAGAAGAAACGTATAGAAAAGAATGTGAGATTTCTACAGCAAATCTTGGTAGAAGATTGTGAGTCTGTAAGTACAGTAGAACTTGGAAGTTACAGGAGGTAGATCGGGATAGACAGTATCTACGGTAGCAGATCACAAGGCTGGAATGAGTAGCAGATATTGAAGTTGCAGGGTTTACAACAACTAGTGGAACTAGTTTGGAATTGAACTGTAACCCATATTGTCTATAGTGGAGGTAACTGGCTTGGTCCCGAAGTTTTTCCCATTGGGTTTCTCTGTCATCATATCGGTGTTCATTGTTTATTGCTTTTCATATTACAATTGCGGTATTCAAACTTAGGACTAAAATTGAATTGTATGCTTAATCATCTAGAAACTATTAAAAAGTGACTTGTTACTTTTAATAGATTAATTCCGCACGTAGATTGAACTTGTTATTTAACTACGCATTTTTCAACTTGCAATACTAGAACTCATGCCCTATAGAGCATGTTATTCCATTTTTAACTTGGCTTATTAGCAAATGCTAGTTACAATATGGGTTCCACCATTCCGCTAAGCCAACATATTTTGTGTGTTACAACTAAAATTCAAAATTATCTGCTATTCTCATAAGTGCATACACACATCATTCGTAAAATCACTAGATTTTTTTTTTTTTTACGCAAGTATATATAAAACACTAATTAAAGACAAAAGAGGCCACCTAAATAAAAAAAGTTGTTTTATTCCTTACATAGTTAAGTGCATTATATTTTCAATGGTGCAAAACTGAAATTATTTATGATGAACCTTACAAAAATAAAACCCCGATGGAGCATAATTTCACAATATAGCTAGAAAGAGAAAGTGTAATGAGTAAAATTATCTATAGTTGTGGACTCTTCATTTATTTCTTAAAAAATTAAAAAAAATTAAAAAAATTCTACATCTGTCATAACTATAAATGTAATTTTTATATGTGATATGTCTATATATGTGTGTGTATGTTAGAAAGTAAAATTATCTTCTGTATACATGTTCCAACAAAAATTAAAAACTGAAATTTATTCTCAAAACTAGAGATCAAATACATTAATTATTTTTATCATTCATTCAACTTAACTGTCAACACATTCACTAAAAGATTAATATAACTTGGAAGAAGATAATTAAGTAACTTTTTTATTTTAGTTAAACATTCAGATTCATTAAGTAATTATAAGCAAAGCAATAATTATTAGTAAAACAGAGATTCCCAAAGAGAATAGTTGTTCATAACACGATTCTTCTATACAAAATCTCACTAGTCCTTATACAAAAACTCATGTAAATCCCCCCAAAGGGAAACC
>CAIGRB010092610.1:2891-30491 GCA_903798255.1 Fraxinus quadrangulata | reverse complement strand
TATATATATATATATATATATATAAGCATGGAAATGGTTCCCTTCAGATGAAGATCTAAAGATGAAAAAAAGTCATGCGGTGATTTTTATTTATTGTGCTATAGCAGCCATGGTTGACGATGATGGAGAAAGTGAAGGGTTTTATTAATCAGTAAAGCATGTAAGCCTCCAAACGGTATTCCTAAATTTAATGATATCTCTTCCCTTGAGAGTCCTTCCAATTCCTTCAAGCATGGAGTGGCAATTGCAATGTGTCACTGCTTCCTTCCTTGCAACAATAATATGGGGTGGGATAAATTCACGGTTGTCAGCATCATCAGATTCATCAACAGAAAAATTTAACTTGTCTTCTTCTAGCAATAAGAGCTTTTTCTAATTAACATGTAGCTTCCCAAATTTCCTCTTTTGGGTTTAGCTAATAAATCTTGGACCAATATGTAACACAAATAGGGGGTGACCTGGGGGGGCGGAGCCACCTTGGTGGGTGTCGGCTCCTGGTAGCCACCTTCACTGCCGCCACCTCTACTTGCCTTCAGGACGATTCTTGGGACTGTAGGAATGCCCATAAAAATGGAGTTGCTGAAGCTAAACTAAAACAGTAGTTCAGATTACTTTTTAAGTTGGAGTTTGTGTTGTATTCTTGTTGTTCAAAACCAAGATTTGAGATGAATTGAGAAATGAAAAAATGAGCTGAGAAGTTTTGCCTATGCGTATGCACAAGCCATTTGGCCGTGTGTACTCAAACTTGGAGATGAGAAGGACTGAGGCAAAATTGCCTCTACCATGCGTACGCACGGTTTGCATGCACATGCTAAAAATATAGCCGTTGACATAATTTTTGTTTGAAATTCTGGCGGTTGTTTGGCAAAGTTTTGCAACTTTTCATAAAGTGTTGGAACTATTTCGTGCAGGGATGATGGAAAACTATAAATATGTGATAGTATTAATCCCAAATAAGTTGTTGTGAATGAAAAATCATTCTTATATTCATCCAAAACTTCTGGGCAAATTGCTGTTAACATTCACATATTCAAACCATTGTTTTTTCACATGTTCAATTTGGAGTATACCTTTGTGCTTTTGGTGTTCTCCATTCAAGACTTGAAATCCTGCAAACTATTTGCCAAATTTTACCCTTAAAAAGCATTAGAGGAGGAGGCAAATATCATTTGAGGACAATGATTCATTTTTCGTGATCAAGTCTTGTTCTTGTTTCTATCTCCGGATTCATCATGTTCTTCATTGTTGTATCCTCCATTATTTTCCCTACAATCTTAAACGATATTTGATCATTCTACTGTAATGGAGACGGAATCTACACTTGCTGCAAACAAGATGATAAATCAAGATTTGGTACGCTTGGATAGATTTGATGGTGCAAACTTGACAAGATGGCAGGACAAACTTAAATTCCTTCTTATAGCGTTGAAGATCTTTTATGTAATTGATCCAAAATTGTAGCCAATTCCCAATGAATCTGACAAGGATACTGATAAAATTCGTGCAAAAAGAAAGAAGCGGGAATATAATGGATTAATATGTCGTGGTCACATTCTAAATGCGCTATGAGATCGCTTGTATGATCTTTACACCAACACTACTTCAGCAAAAGAAATCTGGAATGCTCTTGAAAGTAAGTATAAGGCTGAAGAAGGAGGTACGGAATTTTTTTTAATTTCCAAATACTTTGATTTCAAGTTTTTGGATAACATTCCATTGTTACCACAAGTACATGAGTTACAAGTGATAGTCAATAAACTGAAAGCGGTGAAGATTGAACTTCCTGAAACTTTTCAAGTATGAGCAATTATTGCTAAACTCCCGAGATCTTGGAAAGGTTATAGGAAGAAGATACTTTACAATTCTGAAGATTTTTCTTTGGAACGAATATAAAAGCATTATCGTATTGAGGAAGAATCGAGGGCAAGAGATAAGACTGGAAGTTCTTATAATGGCTCTTCGAAAGTCGATGCCGTAGATAATGTTCACAATTCCAACAAATATAAAAAGAAGTGGAAACTTCTTGGCCCTAAAAGAGATCAAGGGAAGTTCAAAAACTATTTCAAGGGACTTTGCTAAGCTTGTGGAAAGTCGGGATACTATGCTAGAGATTGTAGGCATAGAAAACAACAAAATAAAGAAGGACAAGTGAATGTCATCGATGAAATTATCGCTACGGTGAGTGAAATCAATGCAGTTCATAGAAAAGTTTCGAGATGGTGGTATGACACCTGTACAATCATTCATGTTTGCTATGATAAGTCTCTCTTTAAAACTTATCATGACATTCAAGATGGTCAAGAAATTCAAATGAAAAATGAAGGAAGATCAAAAGTGATTGGCAAAGGCAACGTGAAAATCATCTTCACTTCGGGAAAGAAGATTACTTTGACCAATGTCCTTCATGTACTAAAAACGAATAGGAACTTAGCAAGTAGAGTTTTGTTAGGAAAATTTGGAATAAAAACTGTATTTGAATCCGGGAAACTTGTACTAACCCGTAATGGATATTTTATTGGAAATGGCTATTCTACTGATGGAATGGTCAAGCTATGTACTCACGAGGATAATTCTAATAAATATAAATCATTTGTTTAAGTTGTTGATTCTCTTGATTTATGGCATGGTAGATTAGCACATATAGGAATTAATACCATGAAAAGAATGATTAAATGTGGCATGATTTGATGTGATGCTAATAACTTAGAAAAATGTGAAACTTGTAGTAAATCTAAAATGATTAAAAAGTCATTTCATAGTGTAGTAAGATCAACGAATTTACTTGAACTTGTACATTTGGATATATGTGAACTAAATGACATGCTAACTAGAGGTGGTAATAGGTACTTCATTTCATTCATTGACGATCATTCTAGATACACTTATGTATATTTGTTAAAACATAAGGATGAAGCCTTTAGTGCCTTTAAGACATAAAGTTGAAGTTGAAAATCAATTAGGAAGAAAACCAAAAACTTTAAGAAATGATAGAGGTGGAGAATACTTCTAAAATGAATTCAATTTATCTTGTGAACAAAATGACATTATACACCAATGTTCTGTACCACGAACACCTGAACAAAATGGTTTAGCTGAAAGGAAGAATATGACTTTCTTAGAAATGATAAATGCCATATTGATAAATTTTGGATTACCATATAATTTATGGGGTGAAACTTTACTAAGTGCATGTCATATAATAAATAGAATTCCTTCGAAGAAGAACAAGATTTCTCCATATGAAATTTGGAAATGTAGGAAACCAAACATCAATTAGTTCAAAGTGTGGGGGTGTCTTGCTTACTATAAGAATATGGATTCTAAGAGAACTAAATTAGGTTCTAGAGGTATCAAATGTGCTTTTGTCGGATATTCTACGAATAGCAAGGCTGATAGGTTATTAAACCTAGAAACAAATACTATAATAGAATCAAGGGATGTAGAGTTCTTTGAAAATGTATTGGAAACAAGAAACTCTCAAAATGAGAATTATGTAGACATTCCAACTTCTAGAGAATCACAAAGTGAGACACTTACAAAAGATATTGGAAGTGGACCTCGAAGGAGTAAGAGAATTAGAAAAGAAAAAAGTCTAGGATCGGATGAATTAGATTTTCAACTTATTTCATTCTACCTAGTAGAAGGAGATATGAAGGATGTTGGAAGAATAGTTCCATTTGTTCTTCAAATCATAAATGATCCTAAAACTTATAAGGAAGCAATGACTTCTAGAGATTACATATTTTGAAAAGAAGCAATAAATAATGAGATGGATTATATTATTTCAAACAATATTTGGGAAATAGTTGATTTACCAAAAGGATCTAAATCCATTGGTTGTAAATGGGTGTTTAGAAGGAAATATAATTCTGATGGAACACTCAATACCTATAAAGCTCGATTGGTAGCTAAAGGGTATCGTAAAAAAGAAGGAATAGATTATTTTGACACATGTACACCAGTGGCTAGAATAACCTCGATAAGGATCTTGTTTACACTAACATTTATATATGATTTACATGTTCATCAAATGGATGTCAAAACGGTATTCTTAAATGGAGATCTCGAGGACGAGGTTTATATGGAACAACCAGAAGGTTTTGTTCTACCGGGAAATGAACATAAGGCGTGTAAACTAATCAAATCCTTATATGGTTTAAAACAAGCCCCTAAAAAGTGGCATGAGAAATTTGATTTCAAAGTAATGTCATATGGCTTTAGTCATAATACAGTAGACAAATGTCTATATACTAAAGTAAGTGATAATGTGATCACAATAATATGTCTATATGTTGATGATATGTTGATCATTAGCAACAATATAGATGGTATCAAAGAAACAAAGAGGTTTCTATCTTCCGTATTCAAAATGAAAGATATTGGACAAGTGGATACTATTCTTGGTATCAAAATTAAAAAGGATAATAGGGGTTTTACTTTGAGTCAATCACATTATGTTGAGAATGTGATAAATAAGTTCAAATACTTGAACATTAAAGAGGCTAATACCCCATTCGATCCAAGTATCAAATTGATAAAGAACGGTGGAAGAGCAATAGTTCAAATAGAATATGCAAGTGCAATTGGAAGTCTTATGTACACAACACAATGTACAATACCTGATGTAGCATTTGTCGTGAGTAAACTAAGTAGGTTTACTAGCAATCCAAGTTCCGAATATTGAAAGGCCATCGGTAGGATTCTTGGTTATTTGAAGAAAATCAAAAACCTTAGGCTATAATATACAAGGTTCCGTAAAATCTTGGAAGGATATACCGGCGCAAGTTGGATATCGAGTGCAGGAGAAAATAAATCCACTTCAGGTTGGATATTTACTCTTGGAGGAGGTGCAGTTTCTTAGAATTCTAAGAAACAAACTTGCATTACTCACTCAACAATGGAATCAGATTTTGTAGCATTGGCCGAAACTGGAAAAGAGGCTGAGTGGCTGAAAGATTTGTTATATGAAATACCTTTCGATATAAAGGATATTTCTTCAATACCTATCTTATATGATAGTCAAGCTATTCTTGCTCGAGCCTATAACGAAATATATAATGGGAAGTCTAGATACATGAGTCTAAGACACGAGTATTTAAGAAAATTAATCAAACATGGAATAATTTCTCTTATGTTTGTTAAGTCTAGTGAGAACTTAGCGGATCCATTTACTAAACCTCTCACGAAGGTGATGGTAAGACTAACATCAGGAAGGATGGGGTAAGCTCCTTAATTAAATCCACCAATGATAGCAACCCCACCAAAATATACTAAACAAGTATATTTATGTTCAAAGGGTAATAACAAGTCATTTGATAAGTGGATGGATCTCAACACTATTATATTATTTAACCCTATCATTGATAAATAGTGTTGATTGTTACTGTTGGAGGGATGAGTTATATTAAAACTCTTAATAAAGTTCAGTACGGGGTACAAGTATCTCTAAAAGTAACAAAAATGCTGAAAGAACTTCACCTATGTGAACTTCGAGGTGGTGCCGCCTCATTAGAGAGTTGTAATTTATCTCTTTAAAAGTTCAATGAAAAAAGTATTAGTGCAAGGCCATATTAGCATTAAGCGAGTTAGAGGAACATGTGAAAAATTAATACTTGTGTGTGTGATCTCATCAATATTGTCATAAGAAATAATTGGTTCAAAGCGTTCTAACTACCTGAAATTTCGATAATGATTTATAAGATTTACACTACGGTCAGATTCAAATATAAATATATCTAATCCTTATGCATAAGCATTGTTATCTTGAATATGTGGTTAACCTTGATTTTGAACAAGTGGGGAATTGTTGTAATCTTGTTTTTCAAAACCAAGATTTGAGAAAATGAAAAAATGAGTTGGGAAGTTTTACCTATGCATACGCACAGGCCATTTGGCCGTGCATACACGAACTTGGAGATGAGAAAGATCGAGGCAAAATTGCCTCTACCATGCGTACGCACGGTTTGTACGCACAGGCTCAAAATATAGCCGTTGACATAATTTTTGTTTGAAATTCTAGCGGTTGTTTGGCGAAGTCTTGCAACTTTTCATAAAGTGTTGGGAACTATTTCGTGTAGGGATGATGGAAAACTATAAATATGTGATAATATTAATCCCAAATAAGTTGTTGTAAATGAAAAACCATTCTTATATTCATCCAAAAATCCTGGGCAAATTGCTGTTAACATTCGCATATTCTCTCACGATATAGCTGATGATGCAACAGCAACCGCCTAGCTGGCATGGTAGTTAAATTTAGTTAGGACGGCTAGATAAATTCAGTTGGGTAGTTAAATCTGTTGATATAGTTAAAGCTGTTGATAGATAGTTAAAGTTGTTGATAGTTTGTTTCAACTGATAAATGTAGTTTTCCTTTATATACTTGACAAATGTATTCATTTCAATTCAATAAATAATATTGCAATATTCTTTCTTCCTTCATTCTCTGTTTTACTTATCTTCTCTATTTTTCTTTCTTATTTCTTCTTGATGAAACTATAATTCTCAACTCGAGAATTCTTCATGGTATCAGAGCTTAAATTCTTCAATTAAGCTTATGCTATTCTGAATTGATTCATGGCAAATTCACTTTTCAATCCAGCAGATGATCCAACCAATTATTTCTTCTTACACCACAGTGATAATCCGGGTGCCTTAATCGTTTCTGAAGTTTTTAATGGAGAAAATTATACATCTTAGAGCCGCTCAATTTCTATGGCATTGAGTGTAAAGAACAAGACAACCTTCATTGATGGATCATTGCCAATTCCAAATCCATCTTCTGGTGCTCTATACAACTGTTGGATTCGTGCCAATGACCTTGTGTTATCTTGGTTATTGAATTCAATCAATAAGGAGATTCGTCAAAGCTTGCTGTATAATTCATCTATCTGTGAAGTTTGAAATGAGCTTAAAACCAGGCACATTCGTAGTGATGGCCCTAGAGTATACCACTTGGAAAAATCTCTCAGTTCCATTTCTCAAGGATCACAAACACTTACTGTATACTACAACTCCTTCAAAGCTAAATGGGATGAGTATATTAGCTGCAGACCCCTCCCTAAATGCAACTGTGGAGTACTCTCCAGCTGCACTTGTGATATATTACGTAGCATTTCTGATATCCAGCAATCAGATGCTGTTATGAAATTTCTCATTGGACTCAATGAATCTTATTCTATATTAAGGAGTCAATTGCTCCTAACTTCTCCACTTCCATCACTAGCACGAGTATATGCACTCCTCCTTCAAGAAGAAAGTCAACGAGACCTGCACAATCACTCATTCTCTGATTTAGCTGCAATGGTAGCAAGACAATTCACTAGAGCATCTAACAGGCCTATACCTTGGAAGGATAAGAAGAAGCCAAACTGCACCTACTGTGGTTACCTAAATCACACAGCAGATAAGTGTTTCCAACTCATAGGCTATCCTCCTGTTTGGAAAGGACCTAGAGGAGTACGAATGCAATATGATATTCCTACTACTCATGCTGTGACATCTGATCAATCTGGGAATAATGGAGAGCCAAGTACTTTATTCAATCAAGATCTTTTCCAACAATTCTTAGCTTTTTCTAAAAGTCAGCAAAATTCAGTCGCCAAATAATCATCTACCATCACATCAGGTATCCCCTTTTGCAATACAGCATATCTCAAACTAAAAACCATTTCTTAGATTATTGATACAGGAGCAACAAATCATATGATTTTCTCACCAGCCTTCTTCACTTCCATCGATTCAACTTCAGATACTAATGTTCATCTACCAAACGGTACCTCGTACCAGTTAGCCACACTAGGAAAGTCCAAATTTTGGATAGCTTAACACTTGATAATGTTCTATAAGTACCTTTTTTTTCCTTGAACCTTATATCAGTCTCTAAACTAACAAAATCTTCCAATCTTTGTGTAATATTTTCTGCCTCTAATTGCTTTGTACATGATCTGTCAACCTTGAAGATAACTGGCTTTGCTAAGGAAAAAGAGGGTCTTTATCAACTCCTAATTGTTCATAAAAAAACTCTTGCACCTCAGTCAATCAGTAGTCCAACAGCTAACACTTCCCAGCATTCAAGTTATAACCTATGGCACCTCAGACTTGGCCACATATCCAACGAAAGAATGTCCAAAATTCCATACATTGCTTCTCAAATACCTTGTAACAATTTACATATATGTGAAATATGTCCGCTAGCAAAAACAAAAGAAGTTACCTTTTCCTATTTGTAAATCAATGTCAAATAAAATCTTCGATTTAGTTCATTGTGATATTTGGGGATCATTTGGTGAATATTCCTTCAATAGTTACAGATTTTTTCTCACTATAGTTGATGATTATTCACGATGCACATGGGTTTCATGATGTAGTCAAAATTTGAAACTCGTAGCCATATCAAAAACTTTTATCAAATGGCCCTTGCACACTTTAATACCAAAATAAAGTCCATTAGATTAGATAATAGTGCAGAATTTGCAATGACTGATTACTATGGTTCACTTGGAATCTTACACCAAAAAAGTTGTGTTGAAACACCCCCAACAAAATGGAGTGGTGGAAAGAAAATATCAATTCATCTTACAAATAGCCAGAACACTCCTATTTCAATCTAATGTACCTCTTACCTTTTGGAGTGACTGCATGCATACTCATAGCCATTCACCTTATAAACCGTATTCCATCACCAATTCTTGACAATAAAACACCTTATGAAAAGCTCTTCCAAAAGCCACCAGAATATGATCATCTCAAGACCTTTGGCTGTCTTTGCTTTGCATCCACACTTAATATTCATAGAACAAAATTTTCACCTCGAGCATCCAAGTGTGTATTCCTTGGATACCACATTGGATACAAATGTTACAAAGTATATGATTTACAAACTCAAAAGGCATTTATTAGCATGAATGTAATTTTTCATGAAGATTCATTTCCCTACAAACAAATTTTATCGCCTCAGTCATCCACAAGCCAACATTTATTTCGTATACCTAAGCCTGTGCATCATTCCATACCTCAAACGACCCAAACACCAGTACCTAACATAATTCCTACTCTCCTCAGCTCAGAAATAATCCCTGTTGGTACAAGTTCTGATCATATTACCTAACCATCATTACAAAGCAATCTAGGTTTTTATATCCCTACACACTCTCCTGAGTTATCAAACATGAATCTCCCCAAGCCTTCTTTTCTACCTGCTCCCAGACGGTCTACTAGAACCAGCCATCCACCCTCTCATCTGGATAATTATGAGTGTGATTTACCTTCTTCTTCCATGGCAATCCAGTCATCTACAATGCTGGCCAGACCTTGTGCATCAGGTAAACCTTACCCTATATCCCTTTTTTTTAACAAATCGTTTAGCTCCTTCACATAAAGCTTTTACTACATCAATTTCTAATGTTTTCGAACCAAAATATTATAGCCAAGCCATCAAGTTTCCACACTGGCAAGAAGCTATGAATGCAGAAATCAAAGCTCTTGAAAAGAATAATACTAGGACCCTCATGAAACTCCCACATGAAAAACATACAATTGGATGCAAGTGAGTTTATAAAGTAAAATTCAAAGCGGATAGGATTGTGGAAAGATATAAAGCACGGTTGGTTGTTAAAGGATACACCCAACAGAAAGGTCTTGATTTTTTTGACACATTTTCCCCTGTTGCCAAATTAACTTCTATTCGGGTGCTCTTGGCTGTTGCAATAGCAAATGACTGGTTCCTACACCAATTAGATGTCAATAACCTTTTTTACATGGAGACTTACATGAGGAAGTCTATATGAAGCTGCCTCAGGGTTGTCCTATACATGATTTTTCATTGGTTTGCAAATTAAATAAAAGCTTGTATGGCCTTAAACAAGTTTCTCGCCAATGGTTTGCAAAACTAACCACCAGCCTTATATCATACGGTTTTCAACAATCCCAGTCTGATTCCTCACTATTTCTTCGAACCACAGCTAATTCATTCATGGTTCTTTTGGTTTATGTTGATGATGTCTTACTTGCCAGCAATAATTTTCATGAAATCCAGGTTCTGAAGAAATTCCTAGATGATCAGTTCACAATCAAGGATTTAGGTGAATTGAAATATATAATTGGCCTGGAAGTTGCAAGATCACAATTTGGAATCAGTCTTTGTCAAAGAAAATATGCCATAGACATATTAGAAGATTTGGGTTTTTCTGGCAGCAAACTAATAGCATTCCCAATGGAGTCTACTCTCAAACTGAAGGTAGATAAGTCTAATCTATTGTCCGATCCCTCCACTTACAGACGACTCATTGGTAAATTGATATATCTCACCATAACTAGACTTGACTTGGCCTATTCTGTCCAAGTACTTAGCCATTTTATGACTAAACCTGCTCAATCCCATTTGGATGCAGCCCATAGGGTTCTCAAGTACATTAAAGCTACCCCCGGCCAACGCTTATTCTTTCCTAAAAATTCTAATTTACATCTCAAAGCTTACAGTGATAGTGATTGGGCTGGTTGTCTTGACACTAGGCGAAGTGTTACTGGTTTTGCCGTGTTTATTGGAGATTCCTTAATTTCTTGGAAATCCAAGAAACAACCTACAGTCAGCAGACCGTCTGCTGAAGTTGAATATAGGGCCATAGCTTCTACATCGTATGAGATTCAATGGGTTGTTTACCATTTACAAGATTTAGCTGTTCACCATTCTCAACCCACACTCTTGTATACTGATAGCAAATCAGTCTTATCCATTGCTCACAATCCTGTCCAGCACGAAAGAACCAAACATATTCAGATAGATTGCCACCTTGTTCGTGAGAAACTGCAATTTGGCCTCATTAAAATCATCCATGTTCCTACACAACATCAGATAGCAGATATCCTAACCAAACCCCTTGGTTCTGCCATATTTCATAGACATATTTCCAAGATGGGCATCTTCAACATTCATGCCCCTCTTGAGGGAGGATCTCACGATATAGCTGATGATGCGGCAGCAACCGCCTAGCGGCATGGTAGTTAAATTTAGTTAGGACAGCTAGATAAATTCAGTTGGGTAGTTAAATCTGTTGATAAAGTTAAAGCTGTTGATAGATAGTTAAAGTTGTTGATAGTTTGTTTCAACTGATAAATGTAGTTTTCCTTTATATACTTAACAAATGTATTCATTTCAATTCAAGAAATAATATTGCAATATTCTTTCTTCCTTCCTTCTCTGTTTTACTTTTCTTCTCTATTTTTCTTTCTTATTTCTACTTGATGAAACTATAATTCTCAACTCGAGAATTCTACATATTCAAACCATTGTTTTTTCACTTGTTCAACTTGGAGTATCACTTTGTGTTTTTGGTGTTCTCCATTCAAGGCTTGAAATCTTGCAAACTATTTGCCAAATTTTATCCTTAAAAGCATTAGAGGAGGAGGCAAATATCGTTTGAGGACAACGATTCATTTTTTGTGATCAAGTCTTGTTCTTGTTTCTATCTCTGGATTCATCTTGTTCTTTGTTCTTCATTGTTGTATCCTTCATTATTTTCCCAATAGTTTGAGCTTGAATCTCGTCCCTCTTTTGGTTTATAATACCATACATCCTCTTCATGAAGCTCACAAATATCATCTCTACTTTTGTATTGTTGTGGCTGAAGAGGAGGTTGAGACGACAACTTAAATATTTCGTTTCTTTTTTGCTGGAACTGAAATCGGTTCAAAAGCTTTTAATTTCATAGCCCCCTTCCACCAAATTTATAGAGATAAAAAGAAATTAGTGTTTATTGGTGTGATTAACTATAGGCAATCAATTAGGTGAGAATTGTGTGTAAGAAATGAGAATATACCTTTTCGTGGTTAAATTCAGCCAAAAGAAACTAAGCTCTGGTAAATAAATCCAAAGCCCAAGAGCAACACCACCCACACACGCTAACACATAAACCAACCTAAGGCAAACCTAAATAATTTCATGAGAAATTAAAAAAAAACTATCTAGGTACATAGAAACTGTAAAGGAAAAATAATGAAAAGTAAAATATGTTTTTCATATGTTTGAAAGGCAGTATACAAACCTATTTATTCATGTCTATCAGATAAAAATACAGAAAATAAAGAGATAAAAATACAGCAAACAAAGAAACTAACCTAATCAACTCCTAAGGTTAATCGTAATTGATATACTATCATTAACATAAAGAATATTATCCCTTATCCCTTAACCCCCTCCTCAAGCCATTGGTTTGGACATTAGACGCAATTTGTCTCTCAATTCAAACCGAGGACGAACCAATGGCTTGGTAAATATGTCGGCTAACTGGTCAGAGGTAGACATAAACTTCACTTCAAGATTGTCACCACTTGATCCCTAGCAAAATGGTAATCAAGTTCCACATGTTTGGTACGAGCATGAGATATAGGGTTAGCTCTAAGGTAGAGCTCCAACATTGTCACACCATAGAATGGCACGGGAAGGAGATAAACAACCAAGTTCAGTAAGCAAAGATTATATCCACAAGAATTTTGAAGTTGCATTGGTTGTTTTTTTGCCATCCAAGAAATCAAATTTTTTCTAAGAAATATACCGTAACCATTTGTTGATCTTCGACCATCAGGACAACTTTCCCAATCACTGTCACTAAAGCAATGAATTTGAAATCTGAATTTTTGGTGATGAATAAGCCTAGGGGAGCAGTATGTTGAAGATATTGCAGTAGGCGTTTAATAGCCTTCCAATGGTCATATGTTGGTGAATGCGTGTACTAACACAATTTATTTATTGTGATGGAGATGTCTGGTCTAGTCAATGTTACATATTGTAAAGCCCCAATGACACGACGATAATCATCACCATTTTGTAACAATGTGCCAACTGATTTTGAAAGATAATGAGAGACAGAAATTAGAGTTGGACAAGGCTTACATTGAGACATACCAGTACGTTCCAACAAGTCTATGATATATTTTTCTTGAGATAATAAAATGCCATCTGTAAGATAATTAACTTCTATCCCCAAGAAATAATTAAGTCGGCCTAAATCTCTCAATGGAAATTTTGATAGCAATGAGGGAAGGTGAAGAACTAGTGATGGTAAAATCATCAACATACACCAATATAAAAATTGTTGAAATTTTGTATCGGAAATTGGTTGTGACCAACTTAAATGATTTAATCGGAATTCGTTATTTGGTGAATGAGAAATTAATGCAAATTTAGGCCATTTAAACACTTGATTGTTGAAAAAGTGTATAGAATATTGTGGAATATTCTAGAAACATGTGTAGATGAAAAGATGTGTCTTTTCACATGAAAGATCATGACCTTTAGAGATCATGACTCTTGATATGATTACTTTCCAATAATTATGAATCTTAATTTCAAGAGATATGTCTCTTGGTATGGTTGTGTCTTTTGACAAACCTTTCCAACTACTATATATAGATCCCCATGTGTTTGAATTCATATAGTTCAAAATGATAGTTCACATATCATTCCATTCCATGTTTACAATTTAGGTTGCATAAACCACTTGCATCAAAATCATGGTTATGGTAGAGAGTGAATTCCGTTCGAGTTCGTCGGTCGAAGCCATTTGGAGTGCTCCTATGGCTTGACGTGGTCGTTGTATCTTGGGAGATGATTGCTAGAAACCGTTAGCACCGATGCGGGGCAAATTCATCTTAAGGACAAAGTGTCAAACACTTGCCTCGACCGATCGCATCACTTTCATCTCATCTTTCCTTTTTCTAATTTCATTCTAATTTAGTATTTTGATTTCGGAAAGTAACTAATATTCTTTTGATTTCATGCAAGGTTTGAAACAATGTGCAAATGGATTGAATCCGTCTACATGTCTTCAATTTCGATAATTATTGCTTGTCTTCTCAAATTCCATTTTGGTAAGTCGAATTCTATTTCGATTTCATGAGCATAAAAAAGTATGTGTTGATTTGAATATAATATGCACATTATCGGTTTAATATCTCCAACAATCTTAAGATGAATTTTGTTTTTAATGTGTGCATTTATATTCTAATTTGTTTAGAATCTGAAAATCTCTATCACGTACATTTTCGGCACTTTATATGCAGTCTGTTATAATCAATCACAACATGAGATTGCATGCTTATATGTATAATTGATATACCAGATTTATTGAAGAATTATTTCTCATTGACGGCGGGAACATAAATTATTGATACCTGTTTAGTACTATCGTCTCTGTACGGCCATGTATATGTTCTTTCCTTTTACATGTTCTGGGTTTTTAAATGGTGATTAAGTGAAATAAATTTTCATTAATCTGGAAGTGGACATGAAAATTGGAAAGAAAGTAAAACTAAATGTGTTTGACAATTTTACATGATGAACCCGAAAATCGGTTAATGGTTTAAATGGACCGACCTGTTCTTGTACATATGGTGGCTGTTCAGTTTATGTCTTTGCTGTTCAGATTTATGTATTTCCTTTGCCTTATGTCAGTAAAGCTACCCATGTCCACCTGCTAATTCTGATTTGTTTAAATAAATCAGTGGCACAATGAAATAATTCAATTACATGAATTACATGTTTACGCTTCTATGTGCATGGTAAAAGTTTCAAAGGAAATATTATATATTCTTTGATGAAAGTTTTAAAATCTAGAAAGAATTGGGTGCATGTTATAAGAATCATGTCTTGTTATTTAAAAGGGATTGCCTTATAATTGTAAAAGAAGTTAAAAGACTTCTTTTCAAACAGATTAGTTTTGCTTCTAGATTTCATAACATGATTTGTCTTCAATATTTTATTGAAAATCTGATTTCGTAAGTGGTCGTGATTTTAACGACATTTTGTGATGCATATATAATATATACGAGTAAATTGATGGTAACAGTCCATTGGTGTTCGGTGAGTATGAAAAATTGCGTTACTCTCTATAACATGAAAGGCATGAATCTCTAGAGAGATTAAATCTGAAACACAATTTATGGAAAATTGGTTTAGAAATCGAGAAAATTGGTTAAGTGTCGAAAACCAAACTTTAGAAAAAGTGACTTCGTGTCAACTTCAGCCAAATATTCGGACTTGATCCGATAGTCATCAAATACGGTATTCCTCCATCCAGCATTCATGGGTAATGAATTTGTGTATTATTTGTATGATCAAATGCATATAATCAATAGTGATTATATAACATAGAATCATTCATATTTGTTTTGAAATTTCGTGCACAATTGATCTATGTAAATGCATATTACATTGTGCATTAATGATATATAAATAACATGTGAAATGATTTAATGATACATGACTTTTCAAAGTACAGCTGTTCATTTCATAAAACTGTCATGCAAACCGTTGTGCATGCATATTAAAGTAAAGTGAAAGATTGTCTTTCCACCTTAATTTAAAATGTAGTTATCCTTATTTGTAAACTGTGATAGTCTAAAAAATGAAACGATTGATTTATTAATATGAATGTGTCTATTGAATTTTGAAGAAATCAGTTTATCTAGATTCCAATTAGTTAAGTTAATTGGTGATAACCATTCGATGAAATATTTTTGTCATCTTACAGTATGATGACTTCTAGCAGCACATTTGCTACATGAACATGCTCAAATACATGAAACTATTAAGATGTGATAATCTATCGTGAATTTATTTGATAGTTACGAAATGAGCATGCAAGTGTTTACTTTATTTTGACAAATGTACGTACATGAAGGGAAATTTGTGTTCCTTCATTTAGGGAATTTTTATTATATTATTCTCACTTGTTCAAATAAGGGGGCATGTTTTGGCATCCACTCATATGGTTAGATGGAGTTGATTTTCACACAAGGGTTTGGATTTCAAATAAATGTTTTGGTCAAATAGCCTAGTTTGGTGGACCAAGTTTGTAAATAAATTTGGTGGTAGTTTGGGGCCTAAATCAATTGGAAATTGCTTGTCCAATTATTGGGATACGAAAATATTTTATAAAGCACAGATAGTTGGTGATATTGCTGGATATCATTGATATGATGATTGTAAATGACATTCATTTGTAAACGATAAGAATTATATTATGCAAATATTGTGTAATTCCTTTTTGAAAGGAAATTATTCTTACAAGATACTGCAAATTGAGACATAGTTAAATGTGGATTGCCGAAGGGATGCTAAGTGCTTTTAAAGATAGTTTGAAATAATATTGAATTATCATTGCGCACATATGTGAATTGGTATGATTAAATTCAATTGAACATTAGTCAAACAATTTATCAAACTAATATGATAAGTTTGAGGCTTGTACCAATTCAATGGTTGACCATTTGGTATTGACTAATTTAATTGATCGAGATTGAGATCAATGATAGTATCTCTAAATATGGAAGTGTATGGATTTCCTCGAGATATTGATATTCCTAGTCAATATATAAATGTTTGGAACATAACTTGCTATTTCGTCACCTTGATCGTGATGAATTAGATATTGTTGAAACTAATACAATTCAGGCAACAAATTGATAGAAAAGAGAATTTACTCCTAACCATTGAAAATGTATAAATGTTGGAAGAATGCCAACTAATTATTGAAAGAATATGAACTTTCATGATTATTTCTTTTATTGGAATATGGAATATTACATTAATGATGACAGCCTCAATTAATTTGATGAAATTAAATGATATGATTTATGCAAAAATTGTAATTGCATAAAATATGACAAAATATGGAATTTGTGAAATTGTGTAGAATATTATAAAATATTCTAGGATCAATTTAGATGGAGAGGTGTTTCATTTTGTAGGATTGTGTCTTTTGAGAACACAACTTCTTTGGCCTACATTTGATTCATTCATTCAACTATCATGTGAAATGTCACAAATTTGATATATTGCCTTTGGAGAAGATACAATTATTGTGAATCGAGATGTTTAGCCCTTCATTGTTGGACTATACTATACTAAAATGCGTAGACCAATTAAGTTGGTTTATACTTGAAAAAAGATTGTTGATCTATGTGATGACCTTGATCAAATTGAAGATAGTTGAATTGAAGTATATTGTATACAATTTCAATTGAAATAAATTGTGGGTAGACGACCACTATTTTGAAAGTACTTAAACTTTCACGAAACATTCGATATGGACATTATCTATTCAATAAATGAATTGAACCATGAAAGCGTTTATGAACTTTAAGTTCAAGTGTAACCCAAAAATGTGGGGGTTAATATCAATGCTTGCGAACTTATATGAAAAGTTCAAGATTTGTGGATGCAACATTACTAGTTGCACATGCATTCCTAATTGAAGAATTGTGGGGGTAACTTATGTTTAAAAGTTTCAAAATTTCTATACCTTATAAACATAGAAATATATCTATGAAGGTGAAAAAGGTAGAAAACCTTTATATTAATTATAAGGAAATTATACACTAAGTCTAAAGTGGATGAAATGGGATAAAAGTCGATTACGGCGTTTGTTTAGATATGTAAGATCAATTGGAATATTTGAAAAATATTCAAAAAAGTTGAAATGCATTGTAATATTTCAATAATGATATTGAATACCCATGTTTCTGAAATCCACTAGTAAAAGTGATTGACTAGTGTAGTACGTGATAGAAATCTTCTAACATTGTTGTTTGGAATTTATAAAGCTTTAGATAAAGCTAGTTAGAAGCATGTAGCTTCATGAGATTATTTCTTGGTGGTGACATGTTGTATCTGTTAAATCAATCGATCGTTGGCTAGCTATATTTGATGAGATATTAAGTCACATGTAATGATAAGTCTAGACGTATAAGTCGTAGACATAATACTGTTAAGCAGTCGATCTCAATGGTGTAAACTCATAGTACCTTTAAGAGATTTATCGAGAGATCAAGAATACTGCATATCGAGGGGAATGAGATTAAAACCTACTACGAAAGAGTTTTTGTAATGGTAACTCTACCTTGTTGACTGAAGATCCCAAAATCTTTGTTCAAAGGGACAACTAAGTTATAAAGATTCAATAAAGAACTCGGGAAAATACTTTCCAACTCATTCCTATGATAATTATAGTGCTTTCTGCAAAGTGTGAGGTTAAGATATGCTTTTAATAATTCCTATATCTTGATTAAGTCAGGTAGAGTAAGATATAATACTCTTAATATGAGGTTACCTATATAAGTGTGAAGTGGGGCCGCTTCAATGAGAATTGTTCGAGGCTAAAATTCTTTAAACACTTATGAAATCAAAAGTTGTTCAGGGCCAAAATGAATACAATAATGAGAACCATGAACAGTTTAGGGAAGACATTGTGTGAGTACTGTTGTCTTGGTTTACACCAAAGGCTGAATGGTTCAAGACGTCATGTTCACCAATTAGCCAAGTAAATCTAATGGTATTTCACTAAGGAAGGTTCAAAGTCAAAAACTACCTTACCTAATGCAGTGTTTTTCTGCTCTCTCTACTAGTATCTGTATAGTCATTTGCATTAATTTTCATTTATGTGGGGGACTGTTGGAATTTTGTATCGGAAATTGGTTGTGACCAATTTAAATGATTTAAGCGGAATTCGTTATTTGGTGAATGAAAAATTAATCCAAATTTAAGTCGTTTAAACACTTGAAATTATTGGAAAAACGTATAGAATATTGTGGAATATTTTAGAAAATATGTGTAGATGAAAAGATGTGTTTTTTCACATGAAAGATCATGACATTTGGAGATCATGACTTCTGATATGATTATTTTTCAATAATTATGAATCTTAATTTCAAGAGATGTGTTTCTTGGTATGGTTGTGTCTTTTGACAAATCTTTCCAACTACTGTATATAGATTCCCATGTGTTTGGATTCAAATAGTTCAAAGTGATAGTTCCCATATCATACCATTCCATGTTTACAATTTAGGTTGCATAAAACACTTGCATCAAAATCATGGTTATTGTAGAGAGTGAATTCCGTTCGAATTCGTTGGTCGAAGTCATTTGGAGTGCTCCTATGGCTTGACGTGATCGTTGTATCTTGGGAGATGATTGCTAGAAACCGTTAGCACCGATGTGGGGCAAATTCATCTTAAGGACAAAGTGTCAAACACTTGTCTCGGCCGATCGCATCATTTGCATCTCCTCTTTCTTCTTTTTGATTTCATTCTAGTTTAGTATTTTGATTTCGGAAAGTAACTAATATTCTTTTGATTTCATGCAAGGTTTGAAATAATATGCAAATGGATTGAATCCGTCGACATGTATTCAACTTCGATAATTATTGCTTGTCTTCTCAAATCTAATTTTGGTAAGTCGAATTCTATTTCGATTTCATGAGCATAAAAGAATACGTGTTGATTTGAATATAATATACACATTATCGGTGTAATATCTCCAACAAAAATGCGATGAGCACCCCTTTGCAGAAAGAATAATGAAGTGTCAGCTTTAAAATGGAACCAAGCTTGCATAAAAAACTGCTCAGACGTGAATACCATGCTCGTGACATACATGATCCGGTTTAGAAGAATTAATAAATCAAGTTGGTTGCTCCATATAAATTTCATCCTCAAGTGAACCATGAAGGAAGGCATTTGATATGCCAATTTGATGCAAAGGCATTGGTGAACAGTAGCAAAAGACAAGACCATGTGAATGGTAGTTACCTTCACAAGAGGGCTGAAGGTTTCTTGATAATCAAAACCGGCTTTTTGAGGGAACCCTTTTTGCAACTAGACGGGCTTTGTAGCGCTCAATGCTGCCATCTTTTTGTCTTTGAATCCAAAAAATCCATTTATTAGTGATGTCATTTTTGTGTGTAGGTCTGTAAACCAATGACCAAGTGCGATTATCATGTAAAGCCTTAAGTTCAACATGCATTGCCTCCAACCATTCAGTATATTTACGAGCCTGTTTAAAGGTGGTAGGTTCAATGTCAAGATAATTTGGGTTAGAGGAGTGATAGGCAAGATGTCTTGGTGTTTGGAAAGAGTGGTAGTTCGAAGTTTCATGGGATGTGTGCAATGGGGGGAGTAATTATGGTCTGATTTTTGTGGAGGAGAATTTTGATAATGGGAAAGAAAGTGAAGATAAAATAGGACTTGATGATTGTTGGTAAGGTGATGAGGTAGGAGAATTAATTAAAGAATTATTTGAAGAGGAAAAGTTGATGTCATTTGAGGAGGGCGAGGCAATATTTGAGGAGGTTTGGTGAGATAAGGAATTCGATGAAGACAAGGAAATCTTACCTTCAAGAGAATCCAAATTTGCATGGCAGTATTTGAATGCGTCACACTCAGTCAAAGAGAAAATGTAGACATGTCCTTTGGCAAAGATTGTGGATCAGAATAATTTTTAAATAGAAAAGTGTTTCAATTGAACTTGACGTGTCTAGCAATGTAGATTTTATTGTTTTCCAAATCAAGACATCGAAATCCTTTGTGATTAGGAGACTCACCTAGAAATGGCAATGGGCCGAGCCGAGCCGGCCCATATAAGCATGAACTCGGCTCGTGGCGAGCTTCGGCTCGGCTCGTTACTCGTGGGTCGAGCTCGGCTCGTGAGCTTACCTTTTTTTTTAAAACTATACCGAGACTTAAAAAAAAAAAAAATTAACGAGCCGCTCGTAAAAAACGAACCAAGCCTTGTGGCTCGTAAAGCCGACGAGCCCGGTTGCCACCACTAGACTCACCCAAAAATACGCAAAGAAATTTTTTGTTTATTATAAGGTCTTAATAAAGGAAAAATTGTACAACCAAATATTTCAAATTTAATAGTTTGGTAAGACATGGAATAATTTTTGGAATGGGCACAAATTTTGTGGAACTGTAAATTATTTATTGGAGTTGTGTCTGAATCAAAAGCATATAGCCAATATTTAGGAGGAAGAGACTCAAGAACTAAAAGAGTAAGCCCAATGTCAACAATATGTCAACTTTTTCCTTTAATAACACCATTTAGGTCATGGGCATATGAACAAGCAAGGTGATGTATAATGCCATGTTCGGTGAAATATTTATTTAATTTTTGACATCTGCCTCCACAATCACATTGAAAAGCATGAATTTTAGTCTGAAATTAACTTTCAACAAAATATTGAAAATTAAGAAAAATAGAAAATAAATCACTTTTATTTTTAAGAGTGGCGCAAACCCTTTTAAATTGGTCTATTTTTCATCTCATTCGATGTGAGATTTTATCCCTTAATATACCCCTACAAGATGGTGGCACGTTTGAGCAAACCAATCTTAAAATTCGCGTGTTCATTTTTTGAGTTTTAATCGAATCGAATTGTTCGTTAGAGTTTAATGGACTCTGATACCATATTAAGATTTGTGTTTCCATCTTAAAATGTCAACCTTATTAAAAAGAGTAATATAAACTCTTATAAATTGATCTATATTTTTATTTTTATTCAATATGAGATTTATCTCTTAACATGTTTTCGAAAGATGGTTGCTGATTTTAAGCAAATCAATTTTGAAATTCGTAAGCTCATTTGTTGAGTCTTAATCAGATTGAATTGCTCATTTGAACTTAATGAGCTCGGATATGATGTAAAGGAAAAAAGTAAAATATGTTTTTCATTTGTTTGAATGATAGTATACAAACATATTTATACAAGTCTATGAGATAAGAATAGAACAAACAAATAAATTGACCTAATCAACTCTTAATGTTAATCATATAATACATGGTAATTGATATACTATCAATAACAGAAAGAATATTATCACTTATCCCTTAATAGAAACGAGTTAGTGCTAGTGAGAATAAGACAAACGCTAGAATGATATGCAAGTCATGAGATTCAAACTCTGGTGGCCCCTCACACCTAACAAACTTAAGCCTTGTTTGATCCTCCTTTTTCTTAAAATATATTTTTTTCTCTTCTTTTCAACTACAAATTTTTCAATAAAATAATATTACACACAATTCAAAAAAAAAATCATTTATTTTTAACCACACATTCTCCATCAATTCACTATTCCAAAATACATTCTACACCAAAAAATGGTGCTCAAACAAACCGTTAGTACTAATAGTGCTACAATACAAAATCCAATAAAATGTAGGGACTAGAGGACACAGTTTATTAATCCTATTATTTAATGTCATCTAGAGTAGTAGATATATGCTAAATATCATTACTCTTTTTAAAATTTAAGCTGGAATTACTTAGTTAGCTCTGGAATTAAGAACCCAGAAAACAAAGGGTCGAGAATCAGGTGCTAAATGGATTTCTAAAACTAGGTTTCTTACATTAATCTTGCAAAACTCTCAAAAGTCTGGTCTTTCATTAGGAAAGGTGGATAAAAGGATTGGTCATTCATTATTCTTCAAAGGCCTTTACACGAATGGGGACTTGAAAGTGGGGATTAGGGATAAATGTTTTAATTTTGTTCCGTTTCCTCAATAATTTAGGATTAAGTTTCTGCATTTGGACTGTATGTAAGGACTAATTAGCCTAATAATTGCATTTTACCCATAATTTCATACCATGTATAAGGTTTCTGAGACAGAAAAGATTCTTATTCAAATCTTGCATTTGGTATTTACAATAATTAATAAATCTTATGAAACAATTAACTTGTTTATTTCGATTATGGGTAATGCTGATGATGCTACATTTTGTATTATGGGATTGCATTTAGTACATAGTTCATGAGAATTATTATTTTTTTAGTAAGTCAAATTTTAATTCATAGAATATGGTCTATTCGTGTTAGGAAGTAATTTCTACATTTTATAAGCATAATATTTAAAAATAATAAATTACACTCTTTATTAAAAAGTCACTGGTTTTTCGATTTTGAAAATACATATTAATTTTACTAACAAGTTCTTATTTTCTAGAAGGAACTAAAAAAGGGTAATTTGAAAAGCGAGAAGTTTATGAGAATCGAAGATGTTAACATTTACTCGTAGACTGTGAATCACTTCTAGTCAAAATGAGGATGATATGAGTGTGGTGTAAGATGTGTTACTTTATTCCGACTCGAGTCAGATTACTATTTATAGCATTTAAGATAGCTCTTTGGTTAATTAAGGAGTTTTTCACAATTCATTTGTTTTATCCAAAATATGTTAGGGCACAATGAAGTGGTGTCTACCGAAAGTAAAATACTTATATCATGATGGTGTTTGAGACAGATATTCCGTTGTTTATTTATAAAACAAATATTAGTACATTTATACAATTTAACATGATTGTGAATGTCTGAGTTTATCTAGAATTACTAATCAGAATCATCCCCCATTCAGATGCTAGTGTGAACTCACCAATTTGATAACAAATAGTCATTGCGATAATTGAGTCCCATTTGAATCTATTCCTCTGTGCATCTATGATGAGTCATGAACCATCACATGCAAAACACATCTATTTATCTCCCGACATTATAGTTCTGAAAATGACGAATTATAGTTCTGAAAATGACGTGAACTAAAGTTAAGAAAGAAAGCTTGTTTTACTAAGCTTAAAAAGTTTACTCAAAAATAAATTTGCTTACAATAAAATATGATTTTGTTAATAAAAAAATAACTTTTTGGGTAAAAGTTGAAAAAGAAAATAAGTCACATAATTTCTCTTTGAGGTACACCATTTTTATTTTTCATTTAATGAGCAAAATCTTAACGACTCATCGATGAGAGAGAACAAGAGAGCATATTCATAAACTTCAATGATGTTTCAACATTTTAAAATTCAGTTCCATGGCGCTACTCTAGGTTTAGTGTGTGTGTAGGTCTTTTTTTTTTTTTTAACAATTAACACGAGATATGGTTATATAATTAACTATAAGTCTTCAATTTGTTTATTTGAAGAAAATCACATAAAAAATCAGACATTTAAAAAAAATTCTGGAATAGTATGACATTTTATTTTACAATGTATGGTCTGTATTTAACCGAATCTACATATTGCTATCTATATTAGTATTAAATATTATTGATGCTAAATATCATTATTCGTTTTTAAAAACCCGAAAAAGTGGGAGGAAAAAATTGTGTGGTCCACAATTTGTGTATATGGAGCTACAAAAAGTAGTATGTCCCGATATTTATAAGCACGCCAAAACATGTTCAAAATGTAGATTTCGCGTATAAATCTTTGTTTACAGTTGTCAATAGTTTATGTTCAATTCTAACAACAACAAAAAGCTAAATAATTGAATTTTTAAATTATGAATCAACAAATTCAGCATTCTTGAGGAAAGGGGATCCTTGCTTTATTTTTATTTATTTATTTATTGTATTTTTTTTTTTTTACATATATGACGTTGATTTGTTTGATTTCCTTCCAACTAATCACGAAAGAAAAATTAAAATTACTTCATGCAAACTTCTAAATATCACTAATTATAGTTCTCTACCCACTTGCTCTTAGCATTAGTTTAATATTACAACAAATGTCATTATAGCAACTAGATACTTCAAAAACCCCACTACCCTCTCAACAAGCTTCCCTCTGCAACACTTCTTGTAACCAAGTTGTAACCCAATATATATGCCTACTAGAAGGAGATGGTGTGGTATTGTTATGTTTGGAAAAAAACTACTTTCATTTTTTGAAAATATAATTTGCTTTTCTTATCAATACAATGCTTTTCTTAGAAGTGGGGTAATGCTATTTTTAATCGCTTATTATCGTAGTCGTCCTACATGACATACATATGGCGGCTAGTAATTTGATGCACGAGGTAGTGAATGACTCCAAATAGTATTATTCAAGCGCTAAGTGGCATAAATGCATAAAATTTATTTTTGCTCATTGTCATTCAATGTATGTATTCAAGTTTTTAAGATTGTTTATTAAATCCTATTTGATAAACAATTTTAGAATAATTGAAGGGAAAATCCCTAATCTGTGAATATTTTAACAACTCAGATCTTAACCTATATTTTTCAATATTTGAAGAAAACCCCATCTCTCATCCTACCCAGCCCTCCTAATCCTGTTTTCTAATCTCTCATCACCCTCTATCGTGAATGCTTTCCTCCCCTAGTTGGGTTTCTTTGTTGCTATGCATCAAACCTCCTGCTAACACAACCTAACGTCCTCTAATTTGGCTCTTGAATCCTCACCTTGTCTTCTCTCTTGAGATGGTCATATATGTATCTTTCCCATGCAATGTCAAGATTGATAAACCAACTTTCCAAAACTTGTTGAAGCTGAATATGTTGGTGTTAGAAATTGATACTGTTTTGACTATAAGTGAATATAAATTAGTAGTACTCATAAAAGATATTACTCTAACTCGAATATCATGTGTCAATCAATAAACTACTCACTCAAGATTTAATTCTTTTGTCCTTATAGCACATTCGAAAAATACACTTGCCAATTTTGTTTTTTAATTCTGTTTGCAACGTGAAAATTTTAACTAACTCTTTTGTCCAAGCTATTTATCATAATTGTCAAGAAAGTGAATTTTAAAAAGGTTTTTGTCGTTAACTACACACTACTCGTCCATTATCGAGCAACGTGTGAACTTTAACACGTTTTTTTTTTTTTTTTTTTATATTTTATTATTGATACTACTTTCCAAAGATTGCATACTTAGAAGTGTACATTCTGAACATAGAAACATCACACAGGGTTTTATCTCTTTCTTACACATCATTAACATTAACATTAACATTAACATTAGGGTTTCTAGGGTAATAACATATTAACAAAACCCATGCAAACCATTTCTTTGGATTTTGTGATGCTTAATTACCCCATGTTTAACTTCATAAACCAAAATGCTAATTCAAAACTAAAACTTGATATTTTATGTTAAATATTTATTTTGTAAACAATAATCTTATATTCTTTCTGATGCGGACATCAGATTGATTTATTTTATTGTTATTGGATTTTATTAATTATGTCTTCATTTTATTGGGCTTGTCGTAGCGGGCTGGCCCTTTTATGCATTAGGTTTTCTCCTTTTTTTCTATTTATATGGATTGTATTGGACATTGAAAGACAGTTAATGATTGAATAAAATTTTGTTTGGCGATGGCCACGTTTTCCCCTTCCCCTCTTCTTCTTTACGTTTTCTTCCTCTCTTTTTTCTTCTTCTTCTTCTTCTTCTTATTCTACATCAAAGTGGTATCAGAGCTAAACTTGGGAATTTTCACTGCTTCAGAATAGCTGTGACTCCCCAGCAATCTTCACCATCTCGACAGGTAACAACCAATCCTTCGTCAACAATCCAATCAATTCAATACTTCATCCACTACAATAGACATATATTCAGCCACTCAGCCCTACCTCTGCAACTTTCCAACACCCAAAATTTCTTCAAAATCTACAATCCCACGCAGCCCGGCAGACCTCTCTCTTCCACCAGTCACCGGTCGCACCCAACTCCAACACCGCCGTCAATCGTACCTTCACTTCTTCACCACTCCAACGCAATCGTCCGCCCAAGAATTGCAACACCCGTCCACATCCCCGCAGTCAAGGCGCGCCACCACCCCAACGTCACCAAGCAATCCAAATACCCAGCTGCACCTCTGCGTTCGCTGACAACTTAACAACCGCCGGCCACAAAAAAAAATGAAGAAGCAAGAATTCACGGAGCAGCAGTCGCGCAGCCAGAAGAAGGAAACGGTACTGCCTTCACATTTGGGCCTCAGTTTGCTGCCAGGTTTTATTATTAATGGTAATTGGGCATTAATTTGGGCCTCAAATTTATTATTATTGTAATTGGGCCTCTATTTTATTTTCAGTTAATTTCTTTTAGTCCAGAAAAAAAAAATAGTGAAAAAAAAAGGAGAGATGTATTTTTAACATCTTTGCAGGTATCTCTCTTTGACCTGCTGATCGGTTCAGTTCTTTCGACGAACAAAATTGGGCGCTACGGTCCTTTACCTTTGGTGCTCAATTACTTAGTGTTTATCTACTCGGCGCTCGACTATTTCAGTGAACAAAGGGGAGTTTCTATTTTATTTATCATTGGTTTATATCACTATTTATTTTAAAATCGCATCGATTACTTTCTTTGTGCTTCTGTATTCTAATTTTACCTAAAGGTTACGTGAATGAACCACTTAATTTGTTAAATTCCCATAATTTTACCTACGGTTCACGTGATCGAATCACTTGACTTGTTCAATTCCCATTTTACCACTTATTTTATGTGATCGAATTTTTGCCTAGTATTTGACTACTGCTTTGCGATTTTACATGTATTAGCAATATTAGCTTGTCGTATTTGGATTTACATAGTCCCAAAGTTTTAAAAAAAAATGCTCAAATTATTATTTTTCGTTTCTCACACTTCTTGTTCATTGATCTCTCTATACACTTCATTTAGCTGGTAGTGCATTGCATACAGCTGCATAGTGGTCGCCTTATCACATCTAGTTCTAGTAACCTGACTATGGACCCAACTCAATTTGATGTCATTACTTGTCAATTAGCACAATTACAAACTGAGATAGCCGCTACTCGTGAGGAAAGTACAGATTTAGCTGCTAGGTTATCCATTTTTAAGCAAATCCCTCATTTAACTAATGTCTATAATTCTAAAGTATCCTGTAATAGACAACATCTTTGTCGACAAGGTAGTCAAAAGTGTTCTTGACATAACCATAGGGATGGGAATTGGGTTAGTAAGCAGGAACAAGATTATGACCGTCACAATACTCATTATTTTCCACGTCATAAGGAACATTTCTTTAAAAAC
>CAIGRB010092574.1:93860-107069 GCA_903798255.1 Fraxinus quadrangulata | reverse complement strand
AAAAAAAAAAAAAAAAAGAAGAGGGAGAGAGGTATTTGTTTTCTATTGAACTCCGTTGTGTGTCTCAAAATTTGTACGTGTGCCAAGTAGATTCACTTCATAAATAAACAAGTGGAGTCAGAATTTTGAGTTTGGGGGCGATCAAGAAAAGTTGATGAAATTATGTAAAAATGAGACAAATTATGTAAATAAGATTAAAGGTTAACTGAAAAGTCCAATATTAAAGGTTAGAGATTATTTGTGCAAATTTTACCACTAACCTATGCACTTATTCTTGTCCGATTTAATATAGTTTTATGGAATTGCGCTACCTTATGACTTTTATTGTTAAGGCAATCGTTCACGGGGTTTCGATCGCCAGCTCTCTTGTCAATAGGTCACCAACTTCCTTGACCTTCCTTGTATACAATCATATAAGTCAACAGTTTTCAATACACTGATCTTGACAAAACTTTTTACGATCAGCTGTCGTATATTTAATATATATGAAAGTATCAATAAAGATGTACATTTTGTACGTACAAATAATTTAAGAATGAGGAAATACACTAACTTCAAATTTATTACACGTTGCGTCGAGTTTGGATAAAGACGAATAAGTCAATGTCATATCAGCAGTTATGACATTTCCAAGCATGTAAAATTTGAAGAGTTGACCAACTATACTTGATGAGACAAAGTAGTACAAAAACTGCAAGGATACATTAAAATGGACCATAGAATTGGACCGTGTTGACGTCGTTCAAGTGTATTTTGGCAAATGAGAAGAGGAATCAATATAATTATTTAATCTGCTGCTTTATTGGTTGCACGAGGAATCAATATAATGCATTGTAGTCTCTCTCTCTCTCTCTCTCTCTCTCTCTCATTTTCTTCAAAAAAAAAATTCTATATACTCATTTTTCAACACACATTTAGAATAAAATATTTTATACATAAATTTAAAAATAAATTTCCTACTTTTTAACCATGCATTATCTAAAAATCGACTATTCAAAACAAAATTTTAAAAAAAAAATGGTAATCAAATAGGGGAATAATTGCACATAATTGAGAAAAAAATAATTATAATTTGTACTTAAATGTGTAGGTTCTAGACTTATTCGTATTTTGAAAATTGCGATTCTCTTTCAGTTTATCGAGTCATTCATTACTTCTCGATACTACCTCCTCAATACTTTGATAACGTAATTAATTGAAATTTTGTAGGTAAGCAAGTCTTTTATGTGTATATGCTAATAAATGAATTGTATTGTTATTAATTATGAAGTGGTTATTTAAATAATACATACCTCAATAATTGATTGTAACTCATTACCACATGTACCCCAACTCTCGATTGTCACGACTTATGAATTTAGGATACTGAACGTGCGTACCTTGAAAGAAAGAAAAAAACTAAAGATTTTGAAATGATTAAATCTCAATTACAGAGCATTTTTTTTTTTTGAATAATTAATTCTAACGATCAGTTTTCTAAAATGTATTTTTTTTTCTAGTGATAGTATAAAACGAGTCGTGCTAAGTTGATAAATTTAACAATTTAGCGCATAATGTAAAGTTCGTACAATTCAAAAATTTCTCCAAACAATACTTAAAAAGGAAAAATGTCTCGCATAGCCGACCTATGCCTAGCGCTAAATTGGCCAATTATTCGACCTTTTGAAGTTAAGCCAACTTTTGATAGAACTTTTTTGAAAAGTGTTTTTCCCTACATTGTTTTCAATGATAAATTCTCCACACAAAAAAAAAAAAAATAATAATAATAATAATTTAAAAAATTCAAGTTTTCTCGTATTTTGTTTTAAAAAATTTAACAACGCATTCTCCAAAAAAATCAATTTTCAAACAAAAAAATAATAATAAAATGGCTACTACTTTTTATTACTATTTTATAGATGTATCAGGCTTGTTAAACCGCTAAGATCTTAATTTTCGAGTTATTGTTTGTTGATTGAGAATGTAAAATGAGTTTGTGCTCAGTTGATACGATTACGTTTTGACGCATAATGTAACATTTGGCCCCTATTTGATGCACATTTTGGGGTCAATAATGTATTTTTATGTGATGAGGAATATGTGGTTGAAAAGTAATGAAAAATTATTAATATGATGAAAAATATTATTTTATTGAAGAATATATGATTGAAAATGAGTATAAAAATAAAAATGAAAAAAATAATGTGGCTCAAACAAGGGCTTCGTAATAAATTTAACAAAATTCAATTTTTTGGCAGAACTAGGATTAAAAGGACAAAAAGTTTCCACACTATCATTGGACCTTTCGATGCTAAAGTTTCTGTTTACAACAAGCTCATCAAAATCTTAATTAGCGAGCCCTTGAATTGCATGTTTTATGTACGAAATGAATGATATGCGTGATATTTTAAAGTAAAATAATTGATAATGTTAAAGAAAAAACTAAAATTGTTAAAGAGCATATGTGTGTGTGTGTGTGTGTGTGTGTATATATATAATGTGAAAATGGTGAATAAACTGAAATATAATGTTTTATTTACTTATGTGTTTATGTTAGACATGGTTGAATCCCCATTTTTAACCGTTACAGTGATATCGACCAACTTTGTGGTAAGACGGGCACGAAGAATAATTGAACTAAAAGATGTACATTTGGCTAAATCTAAAATGTTTACTTATAAGTAAATTAAAGATACACATATGATTTTCAAAATAAAAAATTGCTCGTTTTGTCCGTAACATAAACTTTTTTACCTTAAAAACTAAAAAAATATCTTATCTAAACACATTTAGAAACAAAAATTACGTATTAATCAGCTGATCATATTAATTCGTAGCGTTTATTTTAAATTAAAAACCAAAGTTACGTTCAAAACATATATAGAAGTGAACAATCTTAAGACATTTATTATGTCTCAAACTTTGAAATAAATGTACATCGAAATTCAACTGACGGATTTTTGGATGAAAACCGAAAGAGGTTATTTCAGCTCACATTTATTATGTGTCAAGATTAGAATGATTAGGACTTGGTTGTACATTTTTGAGCAAAAATTGGACTTTTACTGCAAATTTTTTAATTATAATTATAAAATGATTCATAATTGATTGAACTTCAATTCAACCATATATTTCAACGGACTAATAATTTTTAATCACATTTCATTTTGAAATTTTTTTATAGTTAACACAACTAGGGCCTAAGTATTATTTGGTTTACTGTGTAAAATGAACCGTTCTAAGTTGATACTAGGGCCACATTTGACTGTCATTTTTTGGGAAAAATGAGTTTTTGAATAATAATTTTTTGGAAAATGTGTGTTTAAAAAGTAAAATTTTATTTCTGAATTTACACGAAAAATAATTTATTATGAGAATGTGTGTTTAAAAATAAATATAATTTTTTTTTAAAAGAACAAACAAGGGTTTAATTCTTGAAGCATGATGTAAATATTGATGCCAAATCCTAGTACATTAAAAAATTTGACCAAACTAGACTAAAAAAGGAAAAGAAGTTTCGGCAGCCACCTCATACCTAATCCCGACAACCTGACCAATTACTCGACCTTTTTAAAGTATTAACGCTATATCCAAATATAACAAGCCTAATTGGCCACTAAAATCTTAATTATTAACCCGATTTTTATTATCTAAAAATTTATTTTCAATTACACATTTTTACAATAAAATAATTTAGTACACAAACTAAAAAAAAAAATCCTATTTTTAACTATACATTTTTCAAAAATTTACTATTACAAAACTCATTATAAAACCAAAAAAAATTGACGAGTCACAATCAGATTGCATGATGAATCAAATCAAGTGCAATAATAACGAACCAAATCATCGACTCAATCCATTTAGCATTCCTATCGAGCGAGCTCGTATGTGAATCGACTTGTCATAAAGTAAACAGGAAAGCAATTTTAGTTTAAAAAAAAAGAATTAACGTGTCACGAGTAATTCGCGAACTAGATTGCATGATGAATCAAGTCATGGCCTAATAACGAACCAAACCATGGACTCAATCCCTTAAGCATTGCTACCTAATTTTAAGCACATATCACGGTTTTAAAAACTACTCTATCACAGTTTCTTGATTTTTTTTTTCTAATTTCAAAATCAAACGGCTGCCGAGACGTGTCGTTACAAACAGTGGGGACAAATCGACAGCTGGGTGAGATAATACGAATTCTCTGTAATAAACAAAAAGAGCACAAAAAATCCAGCGCTAATCTGCTTTAATAATAAATATAATTCAATTACGCGGCGATCAACTATTGGGAGAGATGGTGCGACAAATTTAAATACTATGCACTGTATAATTCCAAAAATTGTTTAGTGGAAAGAAAAGGGCCTGAAAAAGAAAAAGAAAAAGAAAAACTTCTCTCTGTCCTCCATTGTCACTCTCTTTCTCTCTCTAGAATGTCTCTTTCTTCTCATCCGTGTTCCTCTGTAGCTGAGAGCGAGATATAGATATAAATTAATTATTTATACACCCGCAAAAATATATATGAACTTTTCTGTGTAGTAGAAACACTGATTAATTATATGTTTATATACAGAGGGAGAAGGCATGGGT
Organism: Fraxinus quadrangulata; assembly: GCA_903798255.1. Lineage (NCBI taxonomy): Eukaryota > Viridiplantae > Streptophyta > Magnoliopsida > Lamiales > Oleaceae > Fraxinus > Fraxinus quadrangulata. Next base: position 102,505 of record CAIGRB010092574.1, on the reverse strand, counting down.
TGTTTCCGTTGTTATGGAGAATCATCAGTCAAAAAACCAGAGAAAAGGCGAAATAATACCACCAATAATCAATGTAAAGGAGATGATCATGCACAGCTCATAACAGGTTTATATTTTATACGGAACCTATTTGAAAAAATGGGGTTTTTTTTTCGAAGAATTTGCAACATTTGTGCTTCCGATTTTGAATGTGGATTTCCGGGGAATTTTTCCTTTCTGTGAATGATCTTATGTGCAGATACCCAGTTTCTTATTTTTCTTTGTCCAATTAATTTTCGGCGATTTCGCCGTTCACTTTGGGGATTTTTTTGACCTGCATGCGTGTATTTTTCCTGGATTTCAAATCATCTCGAACAAATTACGATTTTTCTTGAATTTTAATTTTCAGGTTTATGTCTACACGATTTATGGATGTTTCTGTGATTGTTCATATTTTATAAGAAGTTTCTAGAGCACCTCTTTTGACTGTTTCTGATGGTATTAATGCTGATGATTATTGCTGTGCACAAAATATATTTTTGGGAAAAAAATATATTTTAATATCTTTTCTTGTTTTTGTTTTTCGTTTTCTTTTTATTTTGTCTTTTTATGCAGGTTCTGTGTCTGTTCTTTAAATTCTTAGCAAGTGTAGTTATCCTCGTATTAGTTTCTACTTGTCTTGATGTGTGAATCAATTGTTTGTCTTTATATATAATGTCCCATGTGCTCTGTACGACCTTTTCCGGACTTGTTTAATGCTATTTATCATCACAAAGTTTAATGATATTTATCATCAATGTGAGGCATAATGGGTTGCTACGTTACTGATGATCCATCTTCAAAATGATAAATATCATTATTCTTGTTCATTTGGGCTACAAGTCTCATATTTCCTTTGATATTATTGTTATAGATGCATCAAAGGCGAGCCCACAAAACTGTGTAAAGGAGGATTCGAAAGTCTTAGTAAATCAACCTCCAGTTGAAAAGGATGCAGATGCTAGTAAGAGGACATCTGCCGATGAAGGGACCAATGCCATTAAAGCACGGAAATTTACATTTGCGGAATTGGTGGCCGCAACAGAGAACTTCAAGCCGGATTATTTTTTGGGCGAGGGAGGTTTTGGAAAAGTTTATAAAGGTCATTTGCAGGATAGTGGCCAGGTAAGTGGAACTCGTTTCATATCATGTAATTTCTAGTAGTTATTAATATGATAAAATTAATTCTTAGTCGAAGTTGCTTCGATGTAGATAGTAGCTATAAAGCAACTGGACCGTAATGGATGTCAAGGGATTAGGGAATTTGTTGTTGAAGTGTTAACATTAAGTATGGCTGATCACCCTAATCTTGTTAAGTTAATTGGTTATTGTGCCGAGGGAGATCAGAGGCTGTTGGTCTATGAGTACATGCTGCTAGGTTCATTGGAGGACCATTTACACGGTACGGCTCAATCTTGTTTCCCTTTTTTTTATTATCTTTTATATATATCCCTTTATTTTAACAAGACTCGGCAGGTTACTTGCTTTTCTTTATTTTTATAGACCTTCGACCCAATGAAGAACCACTTGATTGGAATACACGAATGAAGATAGCAGCTGGTGCAGCTAAAGGCCTGGAGTATCTACATGACAAGATGAAACCGCCTGTCATATATCGGGATCTGAAATGCTCCAACATTTTGCTTGGGGAGGGATATCATCCCAAGTTGTCTGATTTTGGTTTGGCGAAAGTGGGTCCTTCTGGAGATCAAACGCACGTCTCCACCAGAGTGATGGGAACGTATGGATACTGTGCACCAGATTATGCAATGACTGGCCAACTGACATTCAAATCAGATATTTACAGCTTTGGGGTTGTTCTTTTGGAGATCATCACAGGCAGAAAAGCAATTGACGAAACAAGAGAAGGTGCCGCGAAAAATCTGGTTGCATGGGTAAGTTATTGCTTATTACTATTCTTTGCCTGTTGTTGATACGGTTCACAATTGAATAGCCGACATTTCTTGCTCTTGCTTCAGGGGGTTTCTTTTTCCTCAAAATATTCGGAAATGTTATACTGCCCATCTTATCTAGCTGCTTTTGATCTTGTGGTAGATCTAACAATGTCCGGAAGGCGAAATAAGATTCTTCTATAGTCAACCACAATTTTATTGGGAACAATTCTTAGTCTGCTCTTATTGTTGTATTAGCCTTTTTGGCTTCTTCAGATAATGAACCCGTCCTGCATAATAATTGGTTTTCTTAGATCAAATTTATTGCAATATCTCGTGGCCATTGATGAAGACTCCTTAATTGTTTTTGATCTTTAATAAGAAAGTGAAAATTATATCCGTGCACTTTCAATTCTCTATAAATGTTCGTCTGTGTTGACATGCTCGAGAGGTGTGTAATATTATTTTGTTAAGTTCTTATAGAAATTATTTGCAAAGGTTTATGTAAAATTCTCTTCAAGATATGTAATTTCCTATCTCGAATTGTTTCTAATAGTGCATTGGTTTCCTCCACCTAAGAAATGCTGCATTGTTGGATGATTTTATTATATTTATTTTCTGATTTTGAAGATCGTGTTTTGATTCAAGTTTAATATATTACAGGACAAATTTGCATTTAAGAATGCATGAGCTATGCAGGAATCTTAGCCTGCTGAAAAGTACTTCTAACAGACTTATGATTACAACTTTCCGTTTTTGTTTGCAGGCCAGACCATTGTTCAAGGACCGAAAGAAATTCTACAAAATGGCAGATCCAGCACTCAATGGACAATATCCTGCGAGAGGCTTATACCAAGCCCTTGCAATCGCTGCTATGTGCGTCCAGGAGCAACCTAACATGCGGCCGCTCATTGCTGATGTCGTTACAGCATTGAATTACCTAGCCTCCCAATCATATGATCCTAAGGTCCATCAATCCCAAATTCCACAGAGCCCCTCTTCCCATATGTTTAAAGGAGACAACAAGCAAGAACCTTTTATTGGTGACTAATATACCTGTTTATCAGAATTTGTACCACACATGATAACAGGTGCTGCTTCACACCATTACATTACTATTTACTGCTGCTGAGATAATGTCTTTATGTGCACATATTCCTCCATAAATGACAGCTCAAGGTAATATTCTAATGCATGTTACTTTTCTTGTTACGACGACATGGAACATTCACTTTTTTAATCTTTCTTTAACCCGGCCACAAGAAAGAGAGGTAGGGTGCAGCTAAATGGGCGGGTGCGTTAGGGAGAGGAGCATGTACGAGAATTTTTTTTCATTTTTATTTTCGTTATTTATTTTTTTACTTTTACTGAATATAAAGATATAATCCTCTTCTTAGTAAAAATTGACTTTCTAAAGGAGGCTTGGACATGCACTTGTCCTTAGGTTGATCAAATATAATAAGTTTTTGGAGCAACTTGCTACTTATGCCATAGGTCTGGACTTCCTCTACAATTTTTCCATTTCCTATAGTACACTAATTGGTGTAAGTTTGTGATGTACTTTTAATTTTTTAAAACAATCCAGAAGTTGGTTGAGTAGGTTGTCTGTACTATTTTAGCCTTTTTTGTAAATTTTGAGAACTTTTTCTTCAGATATTGAGCATTAATATCACACGCACGCACGCACGAAAGACTCAATGTGCCCTTGAGTCGGTTCCAAGAATGTTGTAGCTTACTACTTAACGTGAGTTTTGCATGGACTTTATTCTAGAGTTACCTAACACAACCAATGCTCCCTGTGGTGTAACATTGCTTATCAAAGAAGTCTACAACTTGCCTATTAATTAGTGTCGTAATGATTCAGCTCACACCTGTTGATCATATTCACCATTTTCATCTTGCAATCAAACTGTGAATCTTTATATAATGAAAATTACGAGCTCCTAGCCGATGAATATTGTAGGCACAAATATTTTGATGGAGTATTTTGCTTTGTTTCGTTGCTACCAAACTTATCTTGAATATTAAGAAGAAATTTCATGTTGAATCGCTTGACATTTATGTTTACATATTTGAGTGGCCATCACGGTGGAGTAGATTTCAATTTTTTTTAGTAACATAATTGTTACTTTGTCCAATGCTCCAATGTTCGTCTCATGTGCTCCCCCATGACAATTATGTGGTCCAATACGTCGTTTTCCTTTTATCTATGGTGGAGCTTAGTCGATGTCATCGTGGATGATTTGCACATCATGCTGCCATCTGTGTTGGATATCGCAAGAAACAATCAAGAACTAGACAGAACAAAACAAATAATGCTACAGAATTAATATGAATTATACTGACTTGGATAGCAGCTTGAGGCTAGCGTAGTGTTATGTCCAATAGAAGAAATTCGCACCTCCTCCCNTTCCTTGTCCTTGAATCAGACGGTTTTTGCACATATATATAAAAACCGAACAATCTTATCCAAGTGTCGGTTAGTGTAAAATAACGCTGTGTTGATCAGACACAACCGTTCAGACAAAATCGAAAAAAGAAATATAAGTGCTAAAATTGAAATCACAAGACCCCCAAGACCTATTTTTTGACTATATATATATAGGAGCCTAATCAAGCGCAAATCATATGGCTCAAACCCAAAGTCAATTTGTGTGGTCTTTTATCAAACTTATTAAGTATATCATTTTCACACTTATAAACAAATATTTCTTTCTATTTCTATCATATGTGGGATAAACAACATCCAAAAAATCCACATGACTATACAAACATTCCAACAATTTGGAGGTCACATCGATACTTGATCCAAAAAAAAGATTGCTTCCCTTGAAAAGGTTGTTGCAATCTACCTTACTGAAGTAAAGTTCTGTTGAGGTTTACCTTGGGGAAGATTACCGTAGTCTAGACTTGTAACTACACACTGGGTTATTTCATCATAGACAGGGTATTGGATTAAATTGAAATATTGAAAGTGTTGACCTGGACGATCCCAAAGTCAACAAAACACCACCTTTCCGTCCACCTCTGAAGCTGCAGAACATTTAGGACACTTTAGAGTGCAAGATCGTTTAACCAGAAGGGGTGCAATAATCGTTTGCACTCCAACTTTGAAGTCGAAATATAAGAAATGATCTATTATTACACGTAAATGTTTGTTGTTAATGTGAAATAAGTAAATGACAAGCTTCATTTATCGACTATCAGCCCATCGATTTTGTTAGACTAGGTGAAGAAATTGGATGGACTTATCCGATTTAACAAAATTAATTACGGTTACTTGATTGACGTTAGAGTAAAATATAGTCACTTGAATGGAATTTATCATTTAGTTATGCTTAAAAGTTACTTTACTAGACATACTTTCTCGAAAAAGTAATTTTGAAAATCATATTTGGCAAAATAAGTAATTTAAAAAGTTTGACATAACTAAACATGGTCTTCTTAAGATGGATGTCGTTCATGGGCAAAGCTAAGAACTACATTGTTTCAAGAATGCGAGTATTCATAATAGATAGAGTTCAATTTTCCGGAAAATATGAATACAATTAGCATGTTGGATAAAATGATGCATGAATTAGAATTATGGCTTATCGAAATCAAGATATGTGCATGAATTTTGACTTGCTAAAATGTATAATTTTGAAGTAGATGAAAATGAAGTGAGGTATGTAGATGCAAATATACTTAAGATATATTTTACCCCTACACTGGTGATGATAAGATCAAACGAATGTCTACTTTCAAGATACAATGCTTCTTAAATTTATTGGGTGAATCAATGCTTGATCATATCCTTCTAGAACGGAAGATATTGAGTATTAAATATTGAATATGAAATTCAAAAATAATTTGGAAATTATTCTAATATCCAGGATCCTTCTTATGTATTTCAATGGCCCTCTAGGTACACTTAAAATTGGGCAAGTGAATTTTTGAAAGTGAAGATCTTAAAAGAGAGATTTAGTTTTACCAACTTCAAATTTAAGAGTATGTTTAAAATTTAAAATTTCAGAGTTTTTAAATTTTATTTATAAATAAATTAATTAAACATATATTTCATAAATTAAATATATTTAGGTCACAATTTCATATAATTTGGTCATAAATTTCATGTAATTGGTTACATATTATTAACTGGTCACAAATCACAATTTTCATATGTCACAAATTATTTTACGATCACAATTCAAAAAATTTATATGTCACAATTTATCCATCGGTCACAAATCGAAAATTTTTAAACGTCACAATTTATTCGTCGATCACAAATTTTTCAAAATAATAAGTTACATATTATTCATTGGTTACAAAACACAAATTTTATGTCACAATTCAAAAAATTTATAGGTCACAATTTGTTTATCGATCACAAATAAAAAATTAATACTTTAGGATTTATTTATCGATCACAAATATTATAAATCGCAACTTATTAGATAGTCACAAATTATCAAATTATCGATCACAAATTAACAAATTTTTAGGTCACACATTATTTTTTGTCACAATTCATCTTTTTCATTAGTCGAATGTTGTTTATCGGTCACAAAATAATCAATTTAATGGTCACAAACAACCAAATAATCTGTGACAACCACCAACGGTTGTGACTACAACATCACCACTGCCACCAGCATGCTGGTAACCGAAATCTCATCGTCGGAACCACCACACCACTTTTAGAAAGCAAACCATCATTTAAAAATATCGACGACCACCACTGGGTACCTACAACCATCGTCGTCGCCACCACAACTAAAACTAAAACCACTGAACTTCCACTACCACTCCCATCCTACAACCCAAAAAAAATCCCCAATCCTTCATCATTGTCGTGGCCACCACCATCTCCATCACAGCTGCCACCACAACTACCATCTCCTCTATTTTCATCTCAACTACACCGCAACCACCAACCCCACTAAAAAATTCCCAAACAGCCACCGCCACCACGACCACCACAGTAACCACAATGCCACACCACGACCACCACCAACTCACCAGCAACGTTAACATCACCACCGTCGCCACCACCACTTGCCAAATCAGCAGCACCACATCCACCACCAACCGCAAACACAACCAAAAAAATCCAGAGATAAAATGGCCGTTTGGGACCAGAATTCTGCAACTTCGGCCATCAGCGCCAACATCACAACCACCACTATCTTCTCCATTTACACCACACCCAACCACCACCTCACCACAGATCCACCGCCACGCTTACACTGCACACCACCACTAACACCATTTACACGGCCACACATTGCGGCAGCAAGAAAATGGAGAGGGAGAGGAGAGGAGAGAAAGCGCTACGACAATATAGGTGCGCGAATGCCGTGACGCCATGCGAGGCACCATTTGTCGTCGGAGCAGGCTTTCTTTTACCTGTTGACGTCGAAGCCGCCGACTAGAGAGAGAGAAGATTGGGTAATGATCTGAGATTTTTAGGGTTTGGATAGTATTAAAAATTTGAATTAATATCTGATTTTTGTATAAATAAATTTTATATTTGATTTTTGAAATTGAATTTTTAAAATTCTGATTTTATGTAATTTTCTTTTGAAAACTGGACAATTCTAGTGGGTTTATAATGGTTAAAGTTGCATAGTAATTAAATGAGTCATTCGGACCTGACTGATTCGTCAATTCCCATATCAAACCAACCTATCGTCCTTGGGTTTATAACACTAGTTTTATTTTAAAGTTTTCAATGTCACGCGCTTGTAACTTTTAGTGTCGAAAAATCAAAGTTTTGATTCTTTTGAAGACAAACATAAATCATAGGATTTAGTCCATGTTTTGTAGAGATTCTTTGTAGTGGAAATTGTAGAGAGACGGATTTTTAAAATTGCATTTCAAATATCAAGTTTAAGGTTTGCTTACTTAAAAAATCAGGTCATAATTCATTTTTAAATATAATAATAATATTATTAAAAATTCTCTTTTTATCTACTTTATTTCTTCTCTCTATCTATCTTCTTTCTCTCTCTAAATATAACAATCCGACAGAATCAATTTAGGGTCACTATACACATTCCGACAGAATCGATGGGTGCCAAACCAATTCTCTATCAAAAAGAAAAATATCCCTTGAAGAAGAAGAATATATACTCCCCTGAAGAAAAATCCAAAAGAACATATGTTTCGCGTCTCTTCGTTTTGCACAAACCTCCCTCTTCGCTTTAGGTGGGTGTTATTAAAAATAAAAATATAAATTGACGTATTTGCCCTTACTTATTCTTGGGATTTAACGGCACATTAGACGGACGTTGATGACATGAGTGTTTTTCGCATAAAACGTTTGATATATGGGAATTTTCTGCGATTTCCAACAGGTGGGGGGATATATTGCAAATTGAAACGCTGCAATTAATCTTTAAATATATCCTACATAAATAAAAGAGGGAGTTTGGTGGTACTGTTCATAAACCGAGTCGAGCCAAATGACTTTATGGCTCGGCTCGGATAGGCTAAGCCGGTTTTTTTTTTTTTTTTAAATGTTTGATTCAGTAATTCTTTTAAGAGGAAAATGGTTCTATGGTTCGGTTGGGTTCGGCTCGGTCAAGCCTTTTTTTTAACGTTTGATTCAATATTTTAAGTTACAAATATTCGTTCTAAGCGATTTAAAATTTGTTGGAAATGTTGAATTGCGATCATGATAAATATATGATCAATAATTTTAAATATCAAAATAATTTTACATTAATTGTGAAACGTAAAGTCGTGATT
>CAIGRB010092574.1:44600-90486 GCA_903798255.1 Fraxinus quadrangulata | reverse complement strand
TTTTTTTTTATTTTTAACGTTTAATTCAGTATTTTAAGTTACAAATATTCATTTTAAGCGATTTAAAATTTGTTGAAAATATTGAAGTGCGACCATGATAAATATATAATCGATAAATTTTAAATATCAAAATAATTTTATATTAATTGTGAAACATAAAGTCGTGATTGTTTATGTTTCTTCTCAATCTCACCTCATTCCAATGTCATTTTTTTGAAATTTATGGCTCGGCTAAACCCCCCCTTTTTTAAACGTTTGATTCGATATTCTAAGTTACAAATAGTCGTTTTAAGTGATTTAAAATTTGTTGAAAATGTTGAACTGCGGTCAAGATAAATATACGATCGATAAATTTTAAATATCAAAATAATTTTACATTAATTGTGAAACGTAAAATCGTGATTGTTTATATTTCTTTTCAATCTTAATGTCATTCCAATGTTCTTTTTTTTTTAAACTTTATTTTCCTACAATTTTCCTTTTGATTCGATATTTCACAATATGAATATCCATTTGAATCGATTTTAATTTTTTAAAAAAAAACTTAAAATGTGATAATAATAAATATACTGTCGATTAAGTTTAAATACACAAATTATCGTAAATTATTAAACGTAAAATCATAATCGTTAATTTTTCTTTTCTACCCCACCCTCAACCCCCATACTCACACCAATTTCTCTCAATTTCATTTTTCTTCAATTTTTACGTTTGGTTCGATATTTTACACTTCAAATGTTTATTTTCAGTTATTTAAAATTTATTCAAGAGTTTAAAGGGCAACCATGATAAATATATGATTGATAAAGTTTAAATAACAAAAATTATCTTGTATGAATTATTAAACATAAAATCACGTTTTTCAATTTTTCTTTGAAATATTGAAATGCGGTTAAGATAAATATATAATAGATAAATTTTAAATATCAAAAATAATTTTACATGAATTATGAAACGTAAAGTCGTGATTATTTATGTTTCTCTTCACACTCGACCATTATTTCGATTTCTCTTTCTTCTCTCTCTCACAATATTTCATTTTCCCACAATCACACATGCTCTGTATTCCACTTCCCCCCACACAACCAAGACTTTACATATGCTGAAAAGATACTCGACTAAATTTATAAAGTTAGGTGATTGTTTGTCATTATTTTTGCCTCTATGATGAAAGCTTTCGTTGTGTTATGATTTTAATACTGATAGAGACCATTGATTTGTCCTAAATTCTGCACTGTATTATCATTAATTAATTAATTTTAACTACATACGTCTTGCATATGGTCTTGGTAAAGAAATTAAATACTGGTGTAACTGATACATTTAATTGGAAATTCTATGATCACGAGATGAATGTGATATAATGTCTTACCTCAATAGGTAGAAAAAAGAGGGATACATTGAACTTCATTATCTCTTTAGTAGGACATCAACACCTAATCATCTATGTTCTGTCTTTTTTTAAAAAGAACAGAGAGACATTCCAACGTAAAGTTTAGAAAATATGCTTTGAATCAAATATCTTAATATTATTTTTATCACCTATTATCATTTCAAGTATTTTAAATTTAATGTAACTAATGCTTAAAACAAATAATTTTTTTATTTATATTTACGCTATCATATAGCCAACTATACTATGGCACATGCGTCTTACTAGTATATATTAAAGATTATTTACCATCCGACTTTTGAATATTTAAACTTTGTCATTCTTTATAGCTTATTTTTCTCCAAACTTTTCTCAATCACGCGTTCATTCAATAAAATAATTTGTACCCGTAAATGTAGTCAATTGTCAAACCCGACTCAAATGTTGACCCGAATAATACAGTGAGTCGATGATTCAACCGTTGATCTGTGCTTCAACCAATACTCAATTACAGTCAAATATATTATTAATCATTTCCTTTATATAATAATTCTAACATTTTCTTATCACTAACTAAATTAACATTATGTCATTAAAGATTAATTTGTATATCAAAATTCAACAAATACTATATCATATATTGTGAAAATTTCATTTGCAAAAATAAAATCAACAGCCATGGACAAAAACTACTTTATATGCCATAATTCAACAAATTCGCTTCATATGCTATAAGAAATATTTAAAAAATTAAAATCAACAACCAATAGTTATATCATACTTTCCATTAGGTCTCGACTTTTGTTCAATAACTACATGAACCCGTATTAGAGATAAATTTGATAACATCTCCATATTTTAGATCTTCTTTGTACTTAAATAGTCGAAATGGGAAATGAAAAATGGATGAATCAAAAAGGCATTTATGAAGAATCGACAAATGGGGTTTAGGAATTTTCGTAATATTCCTAAGAATACGAATAAACAAATCCTGTCTATGCAATATGTTGACCCCAAAAAATGAGCTTAACATATGTCGGGCCCACTCTTGTCACGTCAATCACGATTTCGCGCGCGCTTTTACCAGAATAACGACATTAGTCGGTTGGGAATGAGCGCGATAGGCACTTTCCGGCAAGAGACAAAAGCGTTCGGACTCCGACAAGTAGAACAAGAGGCAATCGCGCTAACAACGATTTCCGGATAGAAATCAAACTAATCTATGTAATCACCAAGTAAGAATATGTGGAAGGATTGATAAAAAGNTTTCGCGCGCGCTTTTACCAGAATAACGACATTAGTCGGTTGGGAATGAGCGCGATAGGCACTTTCCGGCAAGAGACAAAAGCGTTCGGACTCCGACAAGTAGAACAAGAGGCAATCGCGCTAACAACGATCATCGGATATAAATCAAACTAATCTATGTAGTCACCAAGTAGGAATATATGGAAGGATAGATAAAAATCACATGTAAGTTTCTATATTGTGTATTGGAGTTTATATGAAATTCTTGAGAGTTTATGTGTATATTTCGAATATATAATTGCTCATTTTCCAATCAATAATCCAACCCCTATGAATTACTTGAAGACCCTTATTTATACTACATTGGTCGACGTGATGTCCGTTGGATCAGAATCACGTGGCCTCATCCCCTTAATAGGAGCATCACATCAACGTCTATTCATTACAATTAATACTTGACAAGAGGTATGCCGTTCTAGTTGTAGGCTGACACAATGACACCATTTATTACAGATATCACATCAATTACTTCTAAAAAATCTCTAAATCTGTTATAGGGAACAACATCGACTTTAACGTGGACCAGGGTCAGCTTGGCATGGACCTCTGGCAGCTTGAAGGGACTTCTGCTTCGGCATTGAAGGATCTCGATCGGACTTTTTTGAAGGAATTCTCTTAACTTCAAGTCCGTCAACTCTTCTCCTTGACCTTCATGACTTTTCGACTGATTTTTTTTGTCCACGTGGACTGGCTGCCTACGTAGCTATCCACGGGGCAGTCTGAGCTCGGCCTCAGAATTGGAGAGTAACAATAGTCCCCCAAGTCTATGCATGATTATTTATGTAATGCATGGACTTCAGGTATCGTATGATTCTTCAAAAGAATATGCATCCCAACTTTTGCGGGTTCATCCGTCGAGATTGTCCAAAGTGGTTTATTTGGTAGAGAACATGGTGTTTTCTGACGTTCCTTGAATTTTCATGGAGTTTACGGAGGTTCTGCCTCGGGTGGTCCTTGAAGTATCCGAGGTGGTTCTACATAATCGAAGTTCTTTTATTGACTGAGGGTACATTCATTCACTTCAGAAGTTGATAGGGTTGGGTGCTGACCAACAGCCTCAGATTGATAATTACGAGGAGTTCACCATTGTTTTAATGTTTTTGGGAAACACGAGACGTTCTTAACTATGACACCTCAATGATTTGATGTTACCTCCAATTTCCAAGAGAGAGCAATTATTTTGGTACAACTATCAACACACGCAACAGCCGCCGCATTTAATGTGCAATGATGGATGTCATGCATACTCCTTAACGATATTTAGACACATGAACGCACGTGAGGGCTATGCTCAAATCTGGACCCTTGAAGTCGAAATGCCAGATGTCATGGGGGTTCAGATTGAAACCCCAGAAGGAACGGCTAGATGGCCAAAATTGAGATCCAACGGCCAGGGGCCAGCTTGTTTGCCTGTAAAAGGCGTAAGCCTTTGAGAAACAATTTTCCTACTTTTGGCACGAATCTATTGCATCATTTTCTTTCGAATCTTCAGAAAACTTTTGATTCTTTAATCAAAATCTTTCCTTCCCCTCCCCTCCACTTCTTCGTTCACGTATTCAAGTGTCGTTCCTTTTTCTTCGTTCGGTTTTGAGAAAATCGTAAGTAATGTAATTTCTCTTCTCCTTTTGAATTTTTACAAGGGTTTAGGTAATGGCTTAATCGAAACCTGCTGGGGGACGTAGATATTAGTGAGTTGACGAGCAAAATGGGTTTTTCAGTCACCAACACAGCCGACCTCGTCCGAGCTGTTGAAGCTGGACGAGGTGCTTCCACTTCTGGGGATAGCGATGAGGATGACGTTGACATATCCTGAGGGGCATCCAAAATCTCATCCAGTGCCGGTCCGACCCACCTTGCCAATCTTAGGGAAAAATATAGGATACCCTATGATATAGAGCTTCTATCCCCTTATCCAAACGAACGAGTCTGTTACCCGAGGCGGGGTTGTGTTGCCATTAGTGAGTATCTCCTGAAGGCCGGGCTTAGCCTGCCTCTGCATCCCTTTTTCCGAGCCTTCCTTAGGCTGTACGGCTTGGCCCCCACCCAATTTTCTCCAAATGCTTGGGCCCAATTGGTAGGGTCGTATTTTCTCTGAAAAGAGATTTCCCTGGGTGAGGATATGCCCATCCATGTCTTCCAAACCATCTATCAGCCTAGGTCTTTAGGCAAAGGGGACTCTAAGGGCTGGTACTCCTTGTGCCCGTCCATGGCACTTTCTCCTTTTGTGTTGGGTCTCCCCACTTCCATTAAAAGGTGGAAGGAGACTTGGTTCTGGGTTCGGGGAAGTTGGCAGAATCCAATGAGTGTCATTCTTGCATTTTGCTTGTTACACTTCGATGTAATTCTTGTTGACTAATTGTAACCATTTTGCAGAGTTCGTGGAACGTTTTGATCTCGACGAGAGGGATTGGGATACCGTCGACCCTCTTCATCCCGAGATTACGAGCACTTGTGGTATCCCAACGGTTCTACGAAGAGTTTTGCTTAATGGCTCAAAGAGGTATGACTTGGCTTGTGCTAACCTCTTGATTCCTTATTTTCCCTTCTTCTTGTTCATATCTGACCCTACAGACAAATTTGATAAGAGGAGGCCCCCCACGCCTAATATGGCCACAATTCTGGCCGCTACCTCGACGGCTGGCCGTAAGGGCATGAAACCCTCATATGCTGGAGAAAAGCAGGTAAGGAACATGATCGAGAGGGTCGACAAGGAGGCTGCTCATCAGGAAGAAGGTCGTCCCTCATTGGCTGACAAGGGAAAGAAGATAGTTGTGGAGGAACCCAAGAAGAAGTTCAAGGTTTTCACCACCGGGGTGGGTAGTTCTAACGACGTTCCCCCGTCTCGTTCGAAGGTGCCAACAGGGGAGAAATTGCTAGCAGCCTCTATTGATGCCGCGTCTTGGGGACCTAAGTGTCCCGCTGCAGTCGAGCCTCTGAGGCAAGAATTTCCCAAAAAGACCAGGGCCTCTAGTGACTCAGCCACTTCTGAGCGGTCCTAGGGAAAGCCAGCCCTCACTAGACGGTCCATTGAACTCGAGCTCGAGGCCCTTGCTCTATTACCTCCTGAAATTCAAATTGCCACGACGACGTTCCACATGTTTTGGACTGAGAAGTGGCAGAACTTTGTCGAAACAAGCGATGCGGTAGACGTCGTCACCACTATGGTGGCTCAAGCATCCAGGAGCTTCAGTATAGCCATGGAGGTAGAGGCCCTTTTCAAAATGCTTCAGAAGAAGAACTGAGAGTTTGTGGGCAAAGCCTCCAATGTCGAAGAGCAAGGAAGCAAAGCCAAGGCCGAAGCTGAGGCTAGTAAAAAGAATGAGGTGGAGGAATCTGTGAAACTTGCTTCTGCTTTGGCAGAAATCGAGGCCCTGAAGAAGGAGGTCTACTTATCTCAAAGTGAGATGTCCTCATTAATTAAGTGAGTGAAGACTTCCAATGCCCACCAAAAATTAACTGCTGAGGCCCTTGAAAAGACCAACAAAGAAAAAGCTAAGCTGACGGGACAGGTGGGGGAACTGACTTTCCAAGTGGCCAAACTGGAGGAAGAGGTTGAGGCAGTTCGTCATGAGGCTGAGCGTACCGATATCGAGGTTGAGGATCACTTCTTGGCTAACTTCCACTTGATAAAAGCGTATCAGCGCTTTGACAAGCACTGGAGGGTGTATGCCTATACTGAAGTTATCGAATGGATAGAAACACATACATAACATAATACGTCTGAACTAAGGGCTGAGTGTTTTGTGGATGACGACGAGGAAGGAGAGCCTCAAACACCGGCTGAAGGGGCCCAAGTAATTGACCTCGATGGAGAGGCTGCTGGTGGAGTCACCGATGATGAAGTAGCCCCCGATGCCATAGTTCCATTAGAAGCTCCTCAGCCCCCACCCCAATAGGCTTAATGTATTTTTCCTTTTCAAGTGCTAAGGCTTCGGCCTTTTGTAAATGTAATTCTATTTTTATTAAATGAAGTTTAATTATTTATTTGACTTATGCAATTCCTTTATTTCTGCTACTATCTTGACGTAATTGCTAACTTTTATCCGTACTTGTTGCAACTTAATAACTTCTAACCTTAGCGGATCATTAACATCAGACGTATAATAATAATATCTGACCGTATAAGTATAGGTAGGTCGGACCTTAATCACTTCAATTTGTTTAAACATCAAATTCTCCATCATGCTTGATAATCCCAAAGTTCATTTTCTATCAAGGCTCCTAGTCTTAGTAAATGGTATATCGAGGCTCTTAGCCCCTGTAAATAACCTCAAGGCTCTTAGCCTAAGTAAAAGGAACATCGATGCTCTTAGCCTCCGTCAAATAACTTCGAGGCCCTTAGCCCCTGTCAAATAACTTCAAGGTCCTTAGCCTAAGTAAAAGGGACGTCGAGGCTTTTAGCCTCCATCAAATAACTTCAAGGCTCTTAGCCTAGGTAAAAGGAAAGTCGAGGCTCTTAGCCTCCATCAAATAATTTCAAGGCTCTTAGCCTAGGTAAAAGGAACGTCGATGCTCTTAGCCTCCATCAAATAACTTCAAGGCTCTTAGCCTAGGTAAAAGGAACGTCGAGGCTCTTAGCCTATTGGAGAGAGTGTTTTATTGAATACCAAAGATCGCATTTCATAGAACTCAAAATAACAAATATCGTACTTCATTTTATTGAATTAAAACGATTTATACAAGACGTCCTATAGTACTTGCGCAGATGTTCTGCTTTCCAAGGATGAGGCTGTGGCTTTCCATCCATATCCTTAATTCTATAAGTTTCAGGTCGAACCTCTTCACATATGCAGTATGGACCCTCCCAGTTAGGACCAAGAGTCCCTAACCCATGTTTCTTCGAGGGTGGAAACACCCTACAAAGTACTAATTCATTCAGCCTGAATGACTTCTTCTTTACCTTCGAGTTATAGTACCTTGTCATTTTCCTCTGATACAAGGTCATTCTGATCTGATAGTCATCCCTTCTTTCTTCGAGAAGGTCCAATTCATACTTTCTCAATTCATCGTTGACCACTTCATTGAAGTGTATTCGCCTGGGGGATGGTAAGCCCACTTCGACAGGACTCATGGCTTCCGCCCTATATGCCATATAGAAAGGGGTTTCTCCTGTTGAGGTTTGACTTGTGGTTCTGATTGCCCAAAGTACCCGAGGTAGTTCATCCACCCATACTCCTTTTGAAGCATCAAGTTTCCTTTTCAGGGTATACTTGATTATTTTGTTTATGGCCTTGATTTGTCCATTAGCCTGGGGGTGATGGGGGGAAGGGAAATGCTTCTTGATGCCCAGCTCTTCATACATCTCTCTAACCCTCTTGTTATCGAATTGTCTATCGTTATATGTTATAATTGAATAAGGGATTCCAAACCTGCAGATGATGTTTCTTCACAGGAACTTGGAAGTGTTGGCTTTAGTTATTTTTGCAAGCGGTTCGACTTCTACCCACTTCGTGAAATAATCAATTGCAACGATCGCAAAACTGACACTTCCTCTCCCTTTGGGAAAATGCCCAATTAGGTCAATCCCCCACTTGACAGGGGCTAAAAACCACACTCAATTCTTGTGAGGGTTGCCTTTGGATAGTAGCAAAACGCTGGCACTTATCACATTTTTTGACGAACTGTTGTGCATCCTTTTTCAAGGTGGGCTAGTAGTATCCCCGTTTGAGCACCTTTTGTGCCAAAGACCAGCCTCGGACATGGTTGTTGCATACACCTTCATGGGTTTCTCTAAGCACATAATTTGCTTGTTCTCCCCCGAAACATCTTAGCAGGGGCATTAAGAAGCTACGTTTATATAATGTCATCCTGCAAGATGAAGTGGATGGTCCTTTTTCTAAGCTTCCGAGCCTCCTCTTTCCCCAAGGGTAAGATTTGATCCTTTAGGTAAGCTATAATGGGCTTCATCCAGGAAGGGGTGTCTTCCACCCACATTACCATCCCATCGGTCTCTGTGGAGGGTTTGGTGATGTGCTCAATTAGGATCGCAGGGAGTAGCTCAAAGTCTTTGCTACTTGCCAACTTTGCTAATGCATCAGCATGAGCATTGTAGGATCGTGAAATTTGCATTAGTTCAAACTTTTCGAATGACGGGATGAAGTTTATTGCCAACTTTAATTAGGCTGCCATAGACTTATCTCTGGTAGAAAAGTTTCCATGCACCTGACTACCGACGAGCTGGGAATCACTGCTGATTATGAGCTTCATTACTTGCATTTCTTTTGCCAATCGTAGGCCAGCTATGAGAGCCTCATATTCTGTTGCATTATTGGTTACTTTGAAGCCAAATCTTATAGCGTAGGTAAGCTTGTATCCCTCTGGACTAACTAGAACGATCTCCGCTCCTGATCATGTGTCGCTTGATGACCCATCCACTGAAAGTCTCCAGATCTATGGTTCCGTAAGTGCCATTTTCTCTTCGACGTCTGGGATTGGAGTGAATTCAACCACAAAATCAGCCAAGGCTTGCCCCTTTATGGCCGACCCTGGCCTATAGATGATGTCGAATTCACTAAGTTCCACAGCCTACTTAAGTAGCGTGCCTAAGGCGTCTAGCTTCTGAAGTACTTGTCTGAGGGGGTAATTGGTCAGCACATGGATGTTGTGCGCCTGGAAATAAGGCTTCGTTTCCTCAAAACAGTCACCAAGGAAAGCGCTAGCTTTTCCATTTTCGAATATTGAGCCTCAGCAGGTAAAAGTGCTATGCTTATATAGTATACTAGCGGTTGATGGTTATCTTCTTCTTTTATCAAAACCAAACTCAGGGTTTCGGAGGTCACTGCCAAGTACAAGTGCAGCATCTTATGGTCATTTGGTTTAGAAAGGAGATGTGGCTGACTTAAGTGTTTCATCAGTTCCTGTATGGCCACCTCGCACTCCTCTGTCCATTGGAACTTTCTTCATCCTTTGAGAATTTTGAAGAAGTGTAGGCATTTATTCTTTGCCTTAGAGAGATGAAGCGATTCAGGGCTGCAATTCGCCCCAGTGAAGCTCTACACCTTTTTTGGCATCTAGGGAATCTCATATCAATCAATGTCTTAACCGTTTCAAGGTTCACTTCGCCCCATTTGGTTGACAATAGAGCCAAGAAATTTGCCCGATGATACTCCAAATACACATTTCAAAGGATTGAGTTTCATCCAGTATCTTCGTAGAATCTGGAACATTTCGCTAAGATGGGCGACGTGGTCTTTTGTCTTTAGACTCTTTACTAGCATGTCGTCCACATAAATCTCCATAGTTTTGCCAATGAAGTCGGAAAAAATCTTGTTCACCAACCTCTAGTACGTTGCCCAAGCGTTTTTTAATCCAAAAGGCATTGTAGCAATAGAGTCATTTGTCTGTAATGAAGGAGGTATGTTCCTCATCCGGTGGAAACATGAAAATCTACTTGTATCAGAAATAAGAGTCCATGAAGCTGAGTAGTTCATGTCTAGCAGTTGAGTCCACAAGTTGATCTATCATGGAAAGTGGGAAGCTGTCATTTGGACATGCTTGATTGAGGTTTGAGAAATCTATGCATACTCTCCACTTCCCATTATGCTTCTTTACCAATACTGGGTTGGAAACCCACCTCGGATGTACAGATTCCCTTATGAAGCCATTGTTGATTAATTTCTTAACCTCATCTCTAAGGGCCTCATCGCTGAGATGGGTGACGTGGTCTTTTGTCTTTAGACTCTTTACTAGTATATCGTCCACATAAACCTCCATGATTTTGCCAATGAGGTCGGAAATCTGGTACGTTGCCCAAGCGTTATTTAATCCAAAAGGCATTGTAGCAATAGAGTCATTTGCCTGTGATGAATGAGGTATGCTCCTCATTCGGTAGAAACATGGAAATCTACTTGTATCCGAAATAAAAGTCCATGAAGCTGAGTAGTTCATGTCTAGCTGTTGAGTCCACAAGTTGATCTATCATGGGAAGTGGGAAGCTGTCCTTTGGACATGCTTGATTGAGGTTTAAGAAGTCTATGCATACCCTCCACTTGCATACCCTCCACTTCCCATTGTACTTCTTTACCAATATTGGGTTGGAAACCTACCTCGGATATACAGATTCCATTATGAAGCCATTGTTGATTAATTTCTTAACCTCATCTCTAAGGGCCTCATACCTTTCTGGATTGAGGGCTCTCCTCTTCTACCCGTGACCCATAACCTTTGAGTCTATGTTTAAGTGATGGTAACTGTCCTTAGGATTGATGTCTATCATGTCGCCGTGTTTTCAGGCGAAAACATCCAAGTTTTTTAGCAGAAAGTTTTTCAACTTTTCCTTCATTTCAGGCAACAAATTACTCCCCACCTGCAGGCGTTTCGTTGGATCCATAGGGTCAGTTGGGAAAGTCTCTAGTTCCTCCATTGGGGCTGTTTGAGGCTCGCAGTTAATAATGCGAGGGTCCAGTTCCTCCAAGCAAACTGTCTCTTCAATAGCTTTCTCTTCTTCAGGGGCTGGTATGGCGCCGAGGTTTCCTCCTTCATGAGCCTCGGTCATGACAACATCTTCTTCTTGAGCATAAGCAATCCCTTGTTCAGGGAGGTCGTCCATGTCGATATCAGTAGAGATGACGTGGGTGGTTCTAGGTTCTGCTTTCCTCAAGGAGTGGGAGTAGCATTCTCTTAATCCTCATGGTCTCCTCGGACTGTGGCAACGCCATTCTCAGTTGGGATTTTCATGCACAAGTGATGAATCGAGGTTACTACCCACAATTCCTTCAAGGCGGGTCTTCCAAGTACCACATGGTAAGCAGAACGGTTATCAACTACAAGGAATTCCATGAAATGGCGAGCAATCTGTGATTCTGTTCCCATCTCGATTGTCAAGGTGATTTTGCCTCTTGGGATGATGCTATGTCTCGTAAATCAAAACAATGGAGAGTTCATTGGGACCAACTCATGATCAACCTTCATTTTATCAAAAGTGGCACCAAATATGATGTTAATAGAGCTTCCATTATCCACCAACATCCTTTCAGGCCATTACGGGCAATGACAACTCTCACTACTAGGGCATCGCAGTGCGGATAATGTACTCCTACAGCATCCTCCTACGTAAAAGTGATTGGAGGAGCAGTTCTTCCAGCTGAAGATTGATTTATTATATAGCTCGTCATAGCTGGGTCACTCTCTTCTCTCGCATAGTTCTTCTGAGAATTCCTGAATTCCCCACCCAAATGAAGGCCTCCGATAATTGTATCGATTTCCCTGATGGGCTCATGTTCGTTGTTAGATAGGGGGCTCCGCCTTTACCTCTGACCCTCTATGGGCTTTTCAGTGTCATTTTCTCTTCTTCTAGTATGGTCATTCTTGTAGGGCCGATGCTGTTCATTGTTTCGAAGCTGTTGGTTCGGCCCATATGGAGCATTCCTTGGGGAACTCCTTCTACTTGCTTGGCTTGGGTTTCGAGAATTCCTGGTGACGTCCCAACAATTCTCCGTGCAGTGTCCATGAGATTGATGATAGGAGCAATAATTGAGTGCCTCGCCCCTATTTCTAGGTTTAACACATCTTGGTTTATCTTGCTTCCTTTGCAGGTGCCTCAGGTAAAGCTAACATTGATGCATCTCAGCATTAGGATTTACCTCCTCATAGGCTAAGGTCGATACTGCGTTGAGGTTGCTGCAACAAGCTCCTGTCCATGGTTCATTAGGGCCTGATGGTCCATCAGATAGGAGGCTGGGCCCTTTCGTCTTTGCATTTGAGGAGGTGGGAGGTCATGGCTCGCCTTATTCTTATGATCCTTCAACTCTTCATTGAGAATTTCGTGCCTTATCATTTCCAATACGGCATTTGGGGAGGCTGGGCCTTTCGTTTTTGCACATCTCTCCAAAAGAGGGAGTTCATGTCTAATCCTCCTCTTAAGGCGATTAATGCTTCTTTATCCGTGACTTGCACACAGTAGGTCATTTCGTCCGTGAAGTGGGATAAGAAACTTTTCAGTACCTCACCCCGTTGCTGCCGCATGTATTGAAGTCGTTGGATAGGTCTTTCTCCTTCTTTGCTGGTTGCGAAGCGTTTTAGGAACGTCTTCTTCATGTCTGGCCAACTTCGGATACTCTCTTTGGGCAGCCTTGTGTACTAGATTTCAGTGCTACCCCCACCTAATGTTAAGTAAATGCCCTGCATTTCATTGTCGAGGTAGCTCCCTTCAAATTCATGTAAGTTTTGTAGTTGTTCATATGTTTCGCGGGATCTCCTTTCCCATCATACTTTGAGATTTTGGGAAGTGTGAAGTGATTCAGCATGGGGACGTTCTGTATAGCCTCTGAGAAGGGAGAATGTTCATCGTCATCATCAAGATCGCATGACCTTTGAGGCCCATCTGAATCTTCATCCTCTCTCTGATGGATCTGAGGTGGTATCTGAGAGGTTCCCGCTTCATTCCTAGTCTGGTTTCTCCTTTCTCGCCTATTTTTAGGGGTTCGGACCGGAGGCTCTTCACGACACATCGGCTGATCCTCATTCTGATAAGGCTCGCGTTGTTTGTCTCTAGGCATTGGAGGTGGAGGATAAGCTTGCATATTCCTAGGTGCATGAGGGGAACAACCTTGCTTATTTCTAGGCACCCTTATGCTTATCCTGTCAAAAACACTTCCAGACCTCTGGGACCGATTTTCAGGTTTGTAATTTGGAGGAAATTGAATGGAGCCTCGTATGGTCTTTCCGAGGCGTAGTTAGCCGACGTTTCCATTTCAACTTCTCTGTCTTGAGGAGCTTCCTTCCAATATGTTGATGCCCAGCCATTTGACTCTGGACTTCCTCCTCCTGATAATATCCTTGTGCCTCAGGGAATACGTCTTCTGGGGCCGTGTATGGAGGAAGCTGACGCCCTCCTTGCCCCTGCATGTTCATTAGTATCTCTTGCATGTTTAAGTTCTGCTAAGTAATGTTTCTCATGTTGGAGGCCATGGTGGTCATTTCCCTTGTTAGTCAAGCAGCGACTATCCCCACCTCTGGATCCTCTTCGCCTGCGTGTTGGAGGTCGTGGGCGAGGAGCTGTGGCAGCTCGTGTGGGTTCTCCTTCTTCAGGATATTCTATCGTCCTTTTTGGGGCATTTTCATTAGTTGAACTCATTTCCTTAAATACCTTAGTATGAGATCTCCCTTTATTCAAGGGTTCCTGATTTCTAACGGTCCTTTTTCAAGGATATTTTTCTTTCAGAAGATAAAATTCTTTTAGACTAACCTTCAACAGTCGTTTAGCTTTTCCCTCCATGTGTTTTTCGTGGTTAACCGTATGGCTTCACATAGACAGCGACAATCTGTTGACCCCAAAAATGAGCCCAACAGAGTCGGGCCCACTCTTGCCACGTCAGCACGATTCCTGCGCGCTTTTACCAGAATAACGACACTAGTTGGTTGGGAATGAGTGCGAGGGGCACTTTTCGACAAGAGACGAAAGCGTTCGGACCCCGACAAGTAGAACAATAGACAATCGCGCTAATAACGATCACCGGATATAAACCAAACTAATCTATGTAGTCACCGAGTAGGAATATGTGGAAGGATAGATAAAAATCATATGTAAGTTTTTATATTGTATATTGGAGTTTATATGGAATTTTTGAGAGTTTATGTGTATATTTCGAATATATAATTGTCTATTTTCCAATCAATAATCCAAATTACATGAAGACCCTTATTTATACTACAATGGCCAATGTGGTGTCCATTGGATCAGAACCACGTGACCTTATCTCCTTAATAGGAGCATCCCATCAACGTCCATTCATTACAATTAATACTTGACAAGAGGTCTGTCGTTCTAGTTGTAGGCTGACATAATGACACCCTTTATTACAGACATCACATCAATCACTTCTAAAATATCTCTAAATTTGTTATAGGGAACAACGTCGACTTTAACGTGGACTAGGGTCAGCTTTGGCTCAGGGACCTCTGGCAGCTTGAAGGGACTTTTGCTTCAACATTGAAGGACCTCGGCCGGACTTGTTTGAAGGACCTATCTTAACTTCAACTTCGTCAACTCTTCTTCTTGATCTTCCTGACTTTTCGGCTGGTTTTTTTGTCCACGGGACTGGTTGCTTACGTAGCTATCCACGTGGCAATCTGAAGTGGGTTTCGAAATTGGGGAGTAACACAATATGTTCCCACACAGTACGCACTACAGTATTAGCAATTTCTTCTGGAATCTTTAGCAGAGAGAAACAGAGCAAACAAAAGCCAGCAATATAATTTAAGGTAGAGTACTTAGTTATAATTCACATGGATAATATTCTGCCAAAGAGTAATTTACAACAAGGAAAGGGAAATCAAAGTTGTAAAAAAAAAATCTCACATGTTCAATGGCGAAAATTTGAAATTCACACAAAAAAACTTAAATTCAAACTTACGTGTTCTTTTTCCATCTAATATAGTGCATATTTGAGCCCCATTTTTGGCTGATAATGTATTTTGAAATTGTTACGGGCCTTCAGAGGCCCTCCACCTCGTCCGTCACGTGTTGGACAAATTGATTCTGCGCTGCCACGTGGTGGACGAACTGAATTAGCACCGGACGAACTAAATTTGATGCCCCGAACTGAAATGCTATTGCTCCCCTGTAGAAGAGCCGAACTCATCCGCCATTCACGACAGATGCAAAGGCCCGCACTCCGCTATGTCCCATATCTGCCTCGCCACACCCCTACCAAGATCTTTTGGAAGATCTCTCCAAAGTCAAGTCCTTAACTGATTGATAGGACGTGTGGCAGGCTATAAACGGTCAATTCAACTGCTATGTCGAAACCTTTTAATGCCCACCAACCTATGGATTGACGGTTGATGCCTATGAAAGGATGGCTCATCCTCGATCTGAAGCCACGTGTTCCACCCATCCAACTATTTTCCTCGTCCCTTCTCTAGTATAAATACCCCCACATAATGGTAAAGAGGGTGTTTCCGATTCTAATCTTGGTACTCAAAGCCTCTTGACTCTAAAAAGGCCCTTTACTGCATTTACACATATTCTCAACAACGTCCCGGTGACTACTTCGTCGTCAGGCACCATTTTTCGATTGACTGAAATACTGACTTGATCGTCGGAGTGCTCGCGGTCGATTCCACCCCCATCGAAAAAGGCCTAGGGTGACTAATGGGGTGCTACCTTGTGCAATGAGGAGCTTACGTGGAGTATTATTCTATTGGCCATATGTCAAACCACTTTTTGAAGTCAACATAAATAATAGATTGATGGAGAATACGTAGTTAAAAAATAAGAAAATTTTTTAAGTTGATTTGTAATATTATTTTGGGTAAATAGCACGTAATGTCTCATCTTTCATTATTTTTGTACAAAACGTCTCTACCTACCATTTGTTAATATTTTCATCTTTAATTATATATTTGATTGTTCCGAGCTTCTTCGTGTCAATTTCCACCCAACTTCTCTGTTAAGTGAGCCTGTAAGTCAATTTTTCTTTTCAATTTCTTTCAAATGCAAGGGTATTATTGCGTTAAAAGATTTTTCCCCTTTCTTCCCATTTGAACCTGGGTTGCACTGCCGCCTCAAACTCCATTTCTGTGAGATACATCCGGAAGTTACAATGAAATTGAATAATCCTCTAGAATTGAAGCAGTGCATATTGAAAGAGAGGATAGAACAAAATGCATTATGAGATTGTCACCTGAGGAGGAATTGATGGAAAAAGTAGAAGAACAATCTCTTTTGATCCCACTCCAAAGCCTTCAAATTTTGCGTCTTCAGAATTTGCCAAATTTTATTGGTCTCGTGAAGAGTGGAGGAGGAAGAGGAGCAGCAGCAGCAGCATCACCTCTTCCACATGGTGCATTTTCCCACTTTGAAAAGTTGGAGATTTCAAATTGAGAACATTGGAGTACTTAGGCAGGTGCACAAGGTTTGGGAACGAAGAAAGGTTCGGGTTTTTCTTTCCATGGAGGCCGTCATCTCTAACCCATGTGATGTAGTCTTGGAAGAAAGAATTTCAGTGCCACCAGTCCAGAAAATAACATCAGCTTCAATTTTCTGCTGTTTGATTGTTGATTGAAATTGTGAAAACCCTTTCGTTTTGATTTTGTTGATTGAAACTGTGAAAACCCTTTCGTTTTGATTGTTAACTTCCGGCTGAATCTCACAGAAATGAAGTCTGGGGAGGAAGTGAACCCCAGGTTCAGAGTGAGAGTAAAGGGGAAAAATAGATGGCAGGGGAGTCTGCACAATCAAATAAAAGTTTTAATTAAGGGTGTGTTTGTGGTCTTTTAAAAATTAAATTATTTGTTATAATATCATTTCTTCATCACAAATTCACACATAAAATATTTTACACATAAATTAATAAAATTTCTTTAAATTTTAACCATATATTTTTCAAAAAATATCATTCAAAATTCTATTTTTTCTCCCATACTGGGAGACAAACAGAGGCTAAGGGCATCAATATGAAATTTTAAAAGAATAATAATATTTAATCACATAAATCTATTTGTCGCTAACATGACTTTAAATAATAAGTTAATTATGGCGCTAACGTGACATAAAATGATAAGTGAAATTAAATGAACCGTTTAATTTCACATTTCATTTAGTTTATCACCTAACAACACATAAATAAAATTATAATCTTAATGAGACTGAATAACATTATTCTTTTGTAAATAATGGAGATCAAACAAAAATGTAGTTTGAATTTGAAGATTTGAATTCTTAGGAGGAAAATTGCAAGAGACGACTACAACTAAATGTTCTCAATTTGTACAACATCGTTAATCAACTAGAATAGAGAATATCGTAAAATTTTCAATCACACATTCACATAATAAAATATGTTGTACATAAACTCAAAATTTTTTTGAACTTTTTAAGTCCCTGTTTGAGCCACATTATTTTTTCATTTTTCATTCTTCTACTCATTTTCAATCACACCACTTTCGATAAAATAATATTTTCCACCACATCGATAATTTTTTCTTCTTTTTCAATTACATATTTTTCATCAATCTATTATTCCAAAATACATTCTTTCAAAGTAATGTCGCTCAAACACACCATAACTGTATATTCTTTTTTTAAAAATCACTATTCAAAATTCAATTTTCTCAAAACAATGACCATCAAGCAGGGGCTTTGGGTTTTTATGTATTTTAATGGCTTGCTCGATTCACTTAAAATTGGGCCATCGAATTTTTGAAAACTTTGCATTTCGAGAGGGTTTTTAATGCTTTAATTGCATGTGAAATAAATGATTCATTTAGACCGAACCATGTACTAATTTGCCATCCAATCAGGGTTTTATAACACCGCTCGTAATTCTATCTTACTTTTTTCATTACACGTTATTTTTTTAAAAATCACTTTTCACTACATATATTTTCAAAAAATCTACATCAAACATGCTATTAAGTAGAGAAAATCATTACATCATCAAGTCAAATTATGGCCCCTGTTTGAGCCAACATTATTTTTCTCATTCTCATTCTTTTTTTTACTCATTTTCAACCACATATTTTTCAATAAAATAATATTTTTCATTACATCAATAACTTTTTCTTCATTTTCAACTACATATTCCTCATCACATCAACGATAAAAATGCATTATTACTTGCAAAATGTGCATCAAACAGGGGCTATGTATTTTCTAGGAAATTTGTCCAAGTTCAAAAATTTACTCATAAGCAAGTTTATTATGAGTACTTTAAAATGTTTATTTTCCCCTTGTTGGGCCCATTAGAATTTTTAAAATTGTTCTTTTTTTAAAATTTTAACTACACATTTTTCAAATAAAATAATATGAGGAAATTTGGTTCTGTACTCCAAAAAAATAAGATTTTAGATTAATACTCTTAAACTTGATTAAAAGTATAACTCCCGTAATAATTACGCTCATAATCCCTCCCCCACCCCAAATCCTAAAAAAACCCACAAATTAGAACAAGGAATTTCGTTTGAATAATCTGACATGGGTTTTTAACAGTATTATGCTTTGATGGACAAGAATATCAATGGATTCTAAAGTCATTGTCACCATTACGTAAGTATCTGTAGCTATTTCTATCTACACAGAGAGAGAAAAAGAGAGAGAGCGCGCGAGAGAGAGAGAGAGAGAGGACAAAATCGAAGTTTGAACGAGGGCACCTACAATAAGCTAATGACTGGTTCGTATTCATTGATTAATGACAATGTATTACGTTCCAAACCCGTCCAACTATATAGTGTAATTTAAATCAACGGTTGGAGTCTGAAATCTGCGAAAAACTTGAAAATAAAGATAAGTAAATGCAACGCAAGTTGTATTTTCGTATTGTAATTCTAGACATTTTGATAAGTGCAACATTGTCTTCAAAGTGTATCTAAATCATTAAGAGAGCAACTATTTCAATTCTCAAATCCGCCATGAAGAAATCAAATTCCCCTTCCTGTGTTGTCAAAGACTCCAAGACAGTGTTTCGAGGTCCCTTTTTTGAATATCTATCATTTTTTTAATGTTTCTTACATTTTTATTTTGTCACTTTTTTAGTGTTTCACTTTTTTTAAATTTATTGCTGCAATTTCTATCAAAATTCTTAACAAAATAAAATAGTTACCAATTATTCAAAAGAGAAAATCACCATCATACTATTCTTGTTACTTTTTTAAAAAAAATTCCATGACTTTTTGAGTGTTCGTCGCTTTTTTGAATTTTTGTCACTTTTTTTTTAGTGCATCACTTTTTTAAATTTGTAATATTTTTCTTTTTGAGTGTCTGCCACTTTTTAAAATTTCTATCATTTTTTTTTAATTTTCTGTCACTTTTTTAAGTGTTTGTCACATATTTTTTTGTCATTTTTTTAAAATTCTTGTCACTTTCATAAAACTTGCTGCTATTTTTAAATTACTGTTAAAATTCTTAACAGAAAATAGATACTAAGAAAATTACCATCATACTACTTCTGTCATTTTTTTTCTTTTTTTAATTTTTTGTGTCTTTTTTTCGTGGTCATCACCTTTTTTGAATTCTTGATACTTATTTTGGTAAAGAAGATAAAAGCTGACATTTGTTGAAACAATAGACCGTATATTTTACTTTAACGTAACTTTTAGCATGATTTTTCTAAATGTTCCCAATTTTATGGGTATTTATGTAATTACAACAATGATAAGCCTAAATAGCTAAGCCGTCTTCACTCTTCACTTCGACACTTCCCAGTTCCCTTTCCACGGACCACTGCTGTTACGGCGCTGAGGCAGAGGCGACTCCAATCTCCAGAGTCCGGACGCTGTAAACTTCAGTCTAGAGGCGAGTCCAGTCAAACATAGGTTTTGATTGGTGTTTTGTCACTTTTTTAAGCATTTGCCACTTTTTTGAATTTGTAAAACACCCCTAAAAATCTTTCACGTGATTTTTCAAAACACCCCTAATTTTAAGGGTATTTTTGTAAGTACCCTTAAATTTTTCTCTTTTAAAAAAAATGTTTGGACTAGGCCTGACTGAACTTTTAGATGGATCCGGCCCAATCCGCCCAACAACATAGAACTGTGATGGTGAAAAATGAAAATAGCATTCTTCTCTGTAAACGTAATGGAAGATGGTGAAAGTCATCAATGTCCAGGAAAACCTGCAGCACGTCCGGAAAATAGCTTAATTGCGTTTACAAGAATCAATTAATGTTACCAATGGAAGCATTTCCATGTTCTGTGTAATTCAATTTCTACTATTTTAGTTCCTGCCTTTATACTTTCGATTATTTTAATGTTGATTTTATGGTTTCTTTAATAGCGTGTTGCGTGTATGATTGAATATTGAGTGGTTTGCGTGTTTAATTAATCAATGCACACATGTGCATATTTTAATAGGTCGTGTCCATTATTCAATAGAATTCGGAATTCTGGTTTATGCGGCTCAGTCATATATACATTATACATAGATCAGATGGGCCAAACTTCTAGGGCTAGAAAGTACGTGGGATTGCTTCGTGTGGCTCTGCTTAACCACTGAACAGTGGACTCGCGTTTGTCTGTGAAGGTTCAGCTAGGACTTGGTTGTCAGATTATAACGATTCAAGCATTTGAGTACGGGGCAATTATCTGGCTTTAAGGACAGATGGTTCTTTCTCTTGTTGATTAATAAACAGAAGTTGCACTATACATTCGATAAGTTGAGACTTTGATCTCACATTGTATGCTCATGCTTAATATAACAACAGGGGATTGATTATTGGATTGTACCATATTGAATATTTTAACTGAGAAACCTGGTCTTTGGTTCCTTGTAATTGTTTCAAGAACTAGTATTCTGGAGTAGGATACTTAGCCTTGATTTTATTCAAACAGAAGATAAAGAAATCTAACAGAAACAGAACTTCTGGATTATCATGGCTAATGTCAAACTTTGACTAGTCGTTGTTCATTGGAGGTCTTATTCAGCATCAGAATTAATTAATAAACAGTCTGTCTTCCCTTTGGTTCATACTTCCTTGAAAATTTTGGTTTGTTTGAGCCCCTTTTTTGAAAAATAGATTTTGTAATGGTGATTTTTTTTTTTTTTTTTTGAGAGAATGCGTGGTTAAAAAGTAGGGAAATGTTTTAGGTTTACGTGTAAAATTATTTTATTGTGAGAATGTATAATTGAAAACGAGTTTGAGGAAAAATGAGTTTTTAAATAATGTGGCTCAAAAAGGGGCTAAAGTGCATCAGGTTTCTTTATATATTAATCTTCTAGAACCCGTTTGGTGTTCCCTTGACATGATTGAAATTTAAGTTCCTTGAGAGAATGATTGCTTAATTCAATCAAGAGACTAAAGATGCTGGTTTGACCAAGCTGTTTGTGTAAAGGTACACTGGAATTTAAATATGTTCTATTTCAATGATGGCACCATTTGACATATGGATGAGTTGAATGAAAAACTCGAAAGGGTAGAAGTTCACGATTGACCGAAAGAAATGAAAACAAATAAATTCTCCCCTGCACATCTTTTTACCCTTTTATTTTTGTAAGTACCCCAAATAATATTACACACAAATCTAAAATTTTTCATTATTTTTCAAGTATACATTCTCCCATCAATCATTATTCCAAAATTTATAAATTTTCCAAAATGGGGGCCAAACAATGACTTATTAAGAAATAAGTTATAAGATTAAGTGAGTGTTTGGTAGGGATTAAAATTAAATTTTTAGTGGATTCTGATATAAGTTTTTGAAATGTGTGGTTGAAAATTTGTTGGACTCGTGAAAGATGTGGTTAATATTGATTATTTGACTTTGATTTGAATTAAAATATGATTTTAATCCGAAACAAATAGGACCTAAGTAAATACTTCCATCGTTAAATTTTGAAATTATAAATTGGTGGTTATATTTACATTACATTCTTTTATAAACACACCATATTTTTATTATATATATATTTTTTAACTTTTACTTATTGTCACATTTATATTTTTCATCATATTCTTATTTTTAATCTTTCATTAATGGTAAATCTTGTTCTCAATCACGATTTTTGCAAAAAATTACTGTTTGTGTGCTTCAAAACGAGGAACAAATATTTATTTTTAATTCTTTAGGACCAAATATTTATTCTTAATTTTGTAGTTGTATTTTTTTGCTTAATTAAAATACAATAGACAAATAAGTATTTTTACTCTATTTAGTGAGTGTTTGACACACATTTTAATAGGTTGAAAAATTTTGAAATGGTGATTGATGGGAGAATGTGTGGTGGAAGAGTGATGAAAAGTTTTAGATTTATGTATAATATTATTTTATTTGAAGAATGTGTGCTTGAAATGAAGAAAGAGAAAACAAATGAAAAGAGAATGAGTGTCAATCATGGGCTTAATGAAATTTTAGACAATAATTGTCATCACCGGACAACTTGTGTTAGGGTGTATTTGAGTCACATTATTTTGAAAGAATGTACTTTGAAATAGTAGATTGATGGAGAATGTGTGGTTGAAAAAGAAAGAAAAAGTTATTGATATGATGAAAAATATTATTTAATTAAAAAATGTGTGGTTGAAAATAAGTAGAAGAATGTGAATGAAAATTTTAATGTGACTTAAACATGGCCTTAATTTGAAATAAGAACGCGATGAAAAAATTGAAGGTATAAATATGATAACGAATAAAGATTACGTAATTTTCGAACAATTAAAATGTGTTGCAATTAACTCTCATATTTTTGCATAAGGCTTAAACTAACAAAACGTCCATACGTTTGATACTTCTTGTGGAAAACGTCCCAACGTTTCATTTTTTTGTATTTTCGTCCTTACTTCAACGTTTCGTTGCGGAAAACAGACTTAATAGCACAAAACGTCCATACGTTTCATTTTTTTCATTTTCATCATTATAACGTTTCATTGTGGAAAATATTCGTTTCCCTATTTTTTTAACGTAAAATGACCAATATACCATTTTATTTAAATAAAACAAAAAAAGAGAAGAAAAATACAAATTGCAAACTCCCGAACTTTTTTAAAAAGTGCAAATGAGTCCAAATAAATTATTAAAATATAAAAAATAACCATTGTTTGCACAGTGCCTTAATTGCATCCACCAATTCATCACGATCAGGGCAAAATTGAACTTGACCCATGGTTGGGTCAAGTGCGCCAGCTTGAGAGGGGACTAGCCAAGGTGGTACGCCACCTTGATTTGGCCGGATGACACTTGAATTGGCGAAAACAAGGTCTGGCTGTCGCGATTTTGCACATGCGAGCATTTCATATTCAAATTTCGATTGATTGAAGCCAAATTGGGAGAGACCCAATGGTGGGCTAAGTGCGCCAGGTGAAGGTGAACCTAGCCCAATGTGTCCGCGACCTCCATTTGTCTAGACAGCACCGGAAACTGACTTCTCCTCAGGCGATGTCGCGTGCGTTGCGACGAGGAGAAGTTCTGGGTTAAATTCAACATCTAAACTTGGTGTTTGGTCACAATTGATTGCATGAGTGGGGTCGTCCAGAGGTGGTAGAGTTGGTCAGTGATGAGATCCGACATGTATGGTGGCCGGAAGTGAAGAAATCAACATTTTCCAAAAGGCAACAAATTTTGAAGCTTTGTACCGATCAGAATACTTGGAGTTACATGGAGATATTGATATGGAATTGAAGAGGAGGTTAAGGGCTTTCCACCGGTACCATTTTCTGGACGTTTAGGTGGCCGGAGCTTGTCGAAATTTGGCTCCATAAATGGCGGCTAGAGCGGCAAAAATCACCCCAAAATTAGAGAGCAAAATTATATTTATTTGGACTCATCTGCACTTTTTAAAAAAGTTCAGGAGTAAAATTGCAATTTGTTCTTTATTTTTCTTTATTTTTTGTTTTATTTAAATAGAATAGTAATTGGTCATTTTACGTTAAAAAACGATGAGACGGATATTTTCCGCAATGAAACGTTAAAATAAGGACGAAAATGAAAAAAAAAGAAATGTAGGGACGTTTTCCACAAGAAGTGTCAAACGTATGGACGTTTCGTGCTATTAAACCTGTTTTCTTTAATAAAACGTTGAAATAAGGACGAAAATATAAAAAAATTAAATATTGGGACTTTTTCCACAAGAAGTGAGACGTTTTGTGCGATTAAGCCTTTTGCATAACCTTAAGTTCCTGTCAAAATATGAAATAAAAACTAGTGTAAAAAAAATGTTACTTATAAGTAAATTCGGCCTATTTATAAACTAAGGCCAAACATGCCAGTTTGTGGCTTATAGTAGACGGCCTTTTCTTTCTTCAAAGTCCTCCACTTTCTCGCTCCAAAATCTCATCGCAATCAAAATCGACCGATCGGTGCTAGACTTCTTCTCTCTTCGCACGGATCTGTTGCCTCTTGCTCTCGCTTTCTTCAAGGTAATTAATTTTTTTCTCTTTTACACGTTTATTTTTTCAATTGCACGTTGACGATAAAATATTTAGGGTACGAGTTTGCTGAAAATTATTATTTGGGGTTCTATGAATTGACGGACTCTTTTGAATATTTTATTCTTGATATTTTGAAGGTGGGAGTTTTGAGGGTTGGGGAGTATATGGATGAGTTGGGGGTTATTTTGAATTGATATTTAACCCTTAATTGTTAAATCCCATTTTTGTACTCAAATCTTTTTTTTAGTAATTAAATGATAGGGACTCTATGTTGTTGGGTGGGAAGGGATGTGGGGATAATTTTATTGCCTCCTGTTAGTTTATTCGTAGCTGCTTAGGTGTGAAAACACAATGCAATTACTTAATGAGTCGACTACACTTTTCATACAGATTTTGATTCTGTCATTTCAAGGTAGTTCAGTCTGGTCCAGATAACCCGTTCTTCTATTTTCCTGGTAATTTTCTTCTTGCTGATACAGATAGGTTGCTGGAAGACAGATTCTTGCCTGAGTTCTTTTTATCCCTTTCAATTATTTGCATTTTGGCAGAGAAATGTTTAGTTAGGAAGATTCTTTATTGGTAATTCAAATTAAATAAATAAAGAACATAAATAAAGGTGCATCCTTATGTCAGGTTGGTTGTTCAAGAGACAGTTTCTTTACCCTTTGCGTCTTCATCTTTTTGAAAGCCTGCATTAGTCCTATTTCAGGTGCAAAGCCTCACGAATGAAGTGCTGGAGCACCGGAGACGGCTTTAATACCGGAACAAGTAGAGCTAGAGTGAATTTCTAACTAGAGTAAGGAGATGTAGCGAGTTAAAAAGAACGATAACTAGAGAACAAGAGAGGCAGAGAGGATAGACTACGTTACACACCTTTCATTTTACCGGGTTGAAGATCGGATGTCCCTGAGGGAACTAGTCCTAAAAGATGGGAAAGATTACTAGTCTAGTTTTGCTACTAGTTGAGATAGAAAAGTTTCGAACTGAGACCCCCACTCCCTAAGGAATAAGGAAAAGGAGCTTTAGTGATTTCGCCCATGGGTTCTATCTCTAGGTAGGAATAGTTTACAGTGGGAGGGTAATTGAATTAGGTTTATTCATTGGGATGAAATCACTCCACTTTCAAGCCTTTCAACAAAACCAGTAACAAGATTGACTTAGGGAAGCAAGTCANGGGGCAGAGGGGATGACCGTTACAAGACATCTTGACCGGGATGGACAGATGCTACTAAAAAAGTCGATTATTACATGTTTTAATTGCAGTTTCCTTTGTATTTTACAGCTTGTCAAATGTTTACGGTAAAAGAGAATCCTCGTGATATTTCCTCAACTTTGGTGAAGCATCTTTAGAGCCCGTTTGGTAGGACTTTTAAAAAGCTAAAAGTTGCTTATTAGACTAATAAGCTGTTTTTGGACTTGTTTGGATACATTTTTGGAAGGCTAGTAGTGCTTCCTCTCTAGAGTAAGTTGTCCAGGGTGACTTCTAGGAAGCTCTTCTACAAGAAGCATAAACTCTGCCAAACAGGTCCTTAGTTGTAGTGCCTAATCATTGGTTGGTTTCTCTATATATTGAACCGTCAATGTCTTCATCATTTTTGTTATAAATTTGGCAGGAAGCTTTTCGTATTTTCAGTTGAAATAACCCCAGCACTGTCCAATCATTTTCCATCACGATGCAGTTCCTGAAACCCCCAAAATAACATGGTTATGAGATAATTAAACTTCAAACTCTGAACAAGTATCGCTCTTCATCCGCTTGAGGACCTCTTGAGAATGATATTCCAAATAATTTGGATAACAATTCCTCGAGTACAATTCCTCTTGATTTTCGCTCTTCATCCGCTTGAGGACCTCTTGAGAATGATATTCCAAATAATTTGGATAACAATTGCTCGAGTACAATTCCTCTTGATTTCCGCTATATGCTCCCCTTCACTGAAGAAAGATGATTTTTATGCTTTTTTTTCTGCCTTCAATGTAAAACTCCCAAATATAATTTATCAAAGACACAAACATAGACATGAATCGTTCTTTGCCTTGGGTTCTTTTGGTGCTCTTTTGGTGTCAATTAGCGCGGTCTTTAGTGAAGTAAAACAAAAGCACAAAGCATTTAAAAAACTCTTTATTAAGTTCTTATGCAGTTGTGCTCAATGTCATCTTTGAATTTGATATTGAATTATATTTTGATTTGTGATCTTGTGTATTTCATCTTTCTTGAAATAGACCTAAATTTCTTATACTGAAATTAATTTTGTGCAATTTTTGAATTTTACTTTATGCTTATGGATATTCTGTTTCGTATGTAACATGCATTTTGCTACAATGAAATGTGCAGCTTACTTGCTCTTTGGTGCCTCAATGCGGTTGTACATTTAATAACTATAAACCTATATTGAAAAATAAAAAAATCACAAATTATCTCTTCTTTCTTGTTTTGTAACTTAAAGAGTACACATCTTGAAGTTTATTTGCATTTCCACTGAAATCCTCCCAAATGCTTTCTGCAGTCTACAAATCATTAACTGCAATTACAGTTCACTTGAAGGGCCTTGTAGAAATTGGGATTTAGCACATAGAAGCGGAAGAGGAATTTTGAAGTTGCTGATGAGAGAAGAGGAGAGGAGAACAAGGTGCAAAACTAGGTTAGGTTTATGGAGATGGTGACAATTTTGCAGAGATATTGAAAGAGCCTAGGTTCCAGGATGAGGTAGAGAAGAAGGGCAAGCCAGTGTGGAGAGAATAAGGGGTGGGAGAGAGGTAGAACAGGAGTAGTAAGCAACAATTGTTTATTATGCCCTTGCTTGAGCCGCATTCTCTAAAAACTCATTTTCTTCAAATTCATTTTCAACCACACATTCTCCCAACAAAATAATTTTGCGTAAACGTATAACTTTTTAACCAAACATTCTCCAAAAAAAAAAAAAAAAAAATTACAAAATCTATTTTTCCAAAAAATGGGCTCAACTAGAGCCTATATGTTCCCACTTCCTGTTATATGAGGGTAAATACTTTTTGAGATATCTACATTTTTTTAGGAACCTATAACCTGTCCAAATATTGGTGGTGGTTGGTCAATGTCTTATTGATTTTGCAAGAAATGAAGATTGTGTACTCTTTTTTGTTTGAATAAGTTATTGACTTTATTTGGGTCCTAAGTTTAAGCTGTGAAAACTACACTGAAGAAATTCTTCTCCGTGTTTGGTTCCTACGGAAAACAAAAGAGGTGTGAGTGTACTTGCATCACTTTTGGTGAAGTCTATAATGTATTCAAAAATTTTGTTCAACCTTTTTCTTTTTGTGATACTCAACTAGATATGAGTTTTGATTTTATTTTTGTTTTTGTAGGTGAGGTGTATCACTTTATGTTTTACATATTTTGGTTTTCTTTTTGAGCAATGCTACTCATAGGCACTCATGATCGTAGGCAGTTCATGTGGCTGCATGTAATGGGTTTATAAATTAAAAGTGGCCGTTTGACTCTCTCTTATATTAATAATAAAACAATGAATACAGCCACATGGACTGACTATGATCACGAGTGCCTATGAATAGCATTATTCCTTTCTATTTTCCTCCTGTTATGTTATCTAGATCCAGAGCATCGTCCTAATTTGTTTTGATGGTTTTGATATGATTGTGTTGTTCAGTTTCAGCTTAGAGCCAATCTATCTGAGGTTTTCTTCTCATTTATGATTAAAAGTGGAGTACCCCATATGATAGATCTCCTGTGCAGACCCCTTGAAACACGTTCTTGAAAAGTTTAACACATTTTTTTGACTGAAAACATGAAAGTATTGATGATTTTGGGGTTCTCCATTTTCCCCTTTTTATTTATTATAAAATGGAAAACAATGAAAACACAAAAACCTTGCAGAAGTTGTATTTTTTTTGTGGATCCTGGGTGAGACAGCGATAATTGTTGGTAAATATACAGAAAACAGATTCCAACATGCTGTTTTCTTGTTCTCTTGTAAACAGCTGTTTGCAGCTGACTCGTTAGTTAATGCTTTCAATCTATGGCTTGGTGCTGACCAAGAAGTCTTGGAATCTTTTGGTGAGGCAGATATTTTCTTTCTAATTAATACTAATGGATTGATATTGGTCAAATCAATTTTCTTTTTGTTGCTGCTGCTAAGGATCTTATATGGATATAATGAATTATTTTTAAATGCATCTGATTCTTTGTGCTTTTGGATAAATAGAATTAGGTGTTTGTGTGCTCCTGTGGTATTTGTTCTATATTTTTTAGCCATATTTAAGTTTAAATTTATTGGACCTATGTTTGCTGTCAATCTATTTTCTGCTTTACACATGAGTTTCATGTTGATATCATGCCTTTGGGTTTGCTTTTGATTGATTTTTTTGTTCAGTTTGTGACTTACTAATTAGTTTCTCGAATCTTTTTCTTGGTTGCTGAATACAGCTGCGGCATTTAATAATTTGACTGAGTGTTCCTATCAAATCCGCTTTGGGAGAATTGAGGATTAGAAAGTAAAGTCACCAGCACTTTCTGGAAAAGCTTTCTCACAAAAAGGAGAAGGGAAGCTGCTATTGGGTGAAGGAAAGATTTTCTGCATGACCTTGTGACATTTTCTGCAATGTCAGGGTTATTTAATGTACTATTCCTTCTAATGCGCAATGCTTCATGTGTATACATTGATATTGGATGACAATCTTGTGGTTTCTACATTCTTTTGGTCCTTTTCTTTGAAGAACTATTGTTGTTATCTGCAGTTTAACATTTGGATTAAATATGCTCTTCCGGTTTTCCTATACCACATTTTCATTAATATGGCATCCATATAAATATAATTTTTTTGTTGTTTATTATATTATATAATCATGAGTTTTTTGTGTCAACATGTTGATTTTTTCAATGCCGTGTTCATGTCATTTATAAGGATATTAGTGTCAAATAATGATCAGACTCTGCTTTAACAGATTCTTAGGTTATGGCTTCAAACTTGTTAATCTGGTTTCTTGGAGAGAACCAAAATACGAAAAACACAGAAACGATCTGTCAAAATATGCAAAATGTTCTGATCTTGCTAACTTATTCCTGAAAAGGTTTGGATAGTTATGTTGCATGCCGTCCATGACACCAAACGAATTGGGATGAGAAACATTTTACCTCGTGTACAACCTTGGAATCTTTTGTAATGTCTGCAAAAAGGAAGTTCATGTACTGATTTCTGGCATTTAGCTAGTTACTATGTGCTTCAGTGCTTGAATTTGTGAATTATCATGATGTGCATGATGGGTTGATGAAATTCCTCCAATTCTCTTCTGAAAAGGACAGAAAATTTCGAGTTTGAGTAATACGGAGTCTTGGGTTTTGCTGGCAATGTGGTATGGTAAGATAACTTTGCTAATGAGACTGGCATTGATTCATCTAATTTAGTTTAGCAAGTTCAGACATGTTATATATTTAAGCTTGTTATCTAATGATTAGCTTAACTTCTATATAATCATACGGAGTTGCTCATTGTAGAGTGGTTGTATTTGCTAACACAATATGCTCTCTCTCTCTCTCTCTCTCTCTCTCTCTGTCTCTGAAGAGTGCACTATTAATGCTATAAAAGGATATTTGAGGATTTATAACACGTTTTTAACATCTAGATTTTACTGTTACTCAACTTTTTGTTCGATCATAGAATACATGGATCATGAAATTTTTTATCATGATATGAGTGTGAGTTCTCATACATGAAACTTACAGGAATATGTAATTTTTGTCTATGTAATTCATTTACACTCTGGCTGCAGTCATCACTCAACGGATCGACATCAAATCTTCCTGATGGCACTGGGCGCCCATTAACTTCATCGTTCTCTGGTCAATCTGGGGCTGCCTCTCCTGTTTTTCATCACACTGGTGAGTTGTTTCTGGAATTATTGCCTAATGTTTTCTTCAAAATCTATTTATCATTGAGCTTTGTTCTTGCAGGAAATATTCAGGGACTGCATAACATTCATGGGAGTTTTAATATTCCTAACATGTCAGGCTCCCTTGGATCTCGAAATACAATAATGAATAATGTCCCTTCTAGTGGGATGCAACAAGCTGCAGCTAACCTTTCCGGTGGAAGATTTGCATCAAATAATCTTCCAGGCGCTCTTTCTCAGGTACCCTTTTGACCTTTTAATGCTGCATACGAGATGCCTTGATGTGAATTGAGAATATGTATTAGGGAAACAGTTATCACTAATTTTCTTAATATTGTAAAACTATATGTTTTGTTCACCTAATTTTTGCATTTGTTTGTGCACTATTATTCAAAACTCCCGACAATATATTGTTCCTCGTTTGCAGATATCTCACAGCAATACACATGGTCATTCAGGGATGGTGAATAGAGCTGGTATGAGTGTCATCGGAAACCAAGGGTACAGCAGTAGCACAAATGGTGTTGGTGGTTCTATCCCTGGGATTCTCACAACATCTGCTGCAATCGGTAATCGGACTGCAGTTCCAGGTTTAGGTGTCTCTCCGATTATGGGGAATGCTGGTCCACGGATTACAAGCTCAGTGGGGAACATAGTAGGTGGGGGCAACATTGGCAGAAGCATTGGTTCTGGTGGAGGATTGTCTGTGTCTGGTCTAGCTTCACGGCTAAACTTAACTGCCAACAGTAGTTCTGGAAATTTGAATGTGCAAGGACAAAACAGGCTTGTGGGCAGTGTGCTTCAACAAGGTAATTCATCATGAAATAAATATAGTTCTTTCCAGCCCCTGACTTTTAGTTTTTCTACAGCATTTGCAAAGTGTCATTTGGACAGGTTTCTTGGTGATGTAAACATTCGTTCTTTGTCTATATGGATTTGCACTTTCTAAAAAATAATTTTTAAACACTTGATCTTCTCTAAGTGTTGTTTGCCTAACCTTCAAGGTGGAAATAACGTAATATTTGTCATTAACTCAGATGTATTCAGTTAAGGCTCTAAAATACACCTGGATGAACATGTAACACCTGTACATTAGCTGTTGGCCAGCTAAAAAATAAATCAATGAATGGACTTTTCTACTGTATAGATGTGCATCTAGGGGTGGGCATTTGACTAGAATTGAGCCTCCTGAACTGGAACCGAGAATCGATGCGGTCTCGAATACCCGAATTTGGAACAGAATTTGTCCGTTTCCAAGTTTTTTTTATTTTTTTTTATAGTTTATTCACCTCGACCAAATGACCTGGCCTTACAAGTAGTAAGTTTGCAAGGCTCTAGTAGTAAGTACCCTAATCAACCAAATTCATTAATTTGAATTATTGAATCATATCACTCTCATTCATAGTCATTCATGAATGCACTTAATGTGTTGCCCAACCCACAAACCCTTCTTGAGACTTCGCATGTAGAGCTACAACCGGAATTGGATACTATTTGGTGATGTATTTGCAGTGGATTAACAATGTTGAATTATGTATTTGGTGACATTTTATTTCTTATATTTCGGCTAGATATTGAAAAAATAATTTGTATTGTCGGCTTACGATTTTTTTTAAAAATATTATGGATAGAACTGAACCCGATGCCCTTGCGTATTTGCATTCGTGTAGAACATGTTTGAGTACTTGAGAATCTGTCAGCAGTACATACACCTTTTTTTACTCGAGATTGTGTTGAAAGGGATTTAAAAAATCTCTTTTATTTTCATATCAGAGCTGCAATTTTCAAGACAAAACAATTGATTAATGTGTTTTGTGATTTAATAATTATCTTAAAAACTGTACCTAATGTTTCACTCATGGTTATTATCTTCATTTAGACAATGATCATCCAGCTTTGTATCTAATGTTGCCATTTGTATATGATGAAGATTCATAGAGATATTATTTGAAGACTTGCCAAGATTTGAAATTAGAATTTATTTTGAAAGTCTTATTTTATTTTTTGTCTATAGTTGGTTTCTTGAATTAGACTTGTAAATATGATATAATGAGTATTAATGATTTGTTACAATTTGACTTGATTGTTGAATACGAGTATATTTCTGTCTCCATTTTTAATTCTTGACAAGTCTTCAATTGATATCTTTATGAATCTCCATTAGTATATAAATAGTGTATCCCAATTGATATTTCATTTGCTTATCTTATTCCTTTATATCTATGGTTTAGTTTGATGCTTGTCTTGTAGCTGTTCGCTTGAATGTGATTGAAAATATTTGGCCTTCACAATAAAGTGTTTCTGTTGAGCCATGGTATTTTTTGAGCATCTGTAATTCTGCAAACACCTTGTTACCTGATTGTGTTGAATTTTCTTTGGGTAATTGATTCTAAGAATTTCTTATATTTGCACAAAGAAGCTGCATTTTTCAAGTTCAAAGTTGACAAGTGGTTTTTGTGATATAATAATCACTTCAATATCTGAACTGAATATTCCACTGTGGTTATCGTGGATAAAAATAGTGTGGAGTGGGGCTGTGGGCCAAATAACAAAAAAACTAAAAAATTAATCATTTCCTTGTTTTGTGTTGGGCAAAATTTTTAATGGATCCAAGTTGGGGCCTTGACCCAATTTTTGTTTAGTTGTTGATTTTTAAAATAAATTAATTTGAGAATTATTCACAAAACAAAATAGGAAAAAAAGAAGAAGCTATTTAATGTTATTCTAATTAAATTGTCTCGAATGTTTTTCGTGTTCTTTTCCGATAAATCACTTGTGGGCCTGTTTGAGTTGAGTCTGTGCTTAGGTGAGGTTTGGGGAAAGATAGGAAAAGTGATTTCATTGCTTTCGTTGTTGACTTGTTAGAAAAAGGTGGTGTTCGGGCCAATCAAACTACAAATAAGACTTAAAAATTTTCTACCCTTTGGGGGACAAGATTTTATCATGTTATGTTTTCATTTTACGTTGTATTTTGGTCAAAATTTTTTATATTGATATTTATTATCCTACTTAGTATTGATTTGCTATGTTTTAGTGAAGATTTCTTTCATTCTTCAGTGTTATTACAGTTTGGTGGTATTAAACATGTATCTGAGGCCAAGATGAGTGATGCATATATATGTAGATATAAGGAATGAGGACTAAATGACTGTTCCTGCCTTCAGCTTCTCCGCAGGTAATTTCTATGTTAGGCAATTCCTACCCTTCAGCCGGTGGTCCTCTCTCACAAAATCATGTTCAACCTGTGAATAACTTTAATATGGGGATGTTCAATGATATGAATGCCAATGATGGTGGTTCTCCTTTTGACATCAATGATTTCCCTCAACTGAGCAGTCGTCCCAGTTCTGCTGGAGGTCCTCAGGGACAATTAGGTAATTGAATAGCCTGTTGCTTTTCTTGTCAATAATTCTTTTAATTTCTTATTTCTCTGGTTTCGGACTGACTATTAACCCTAGTATTTCAGGTTCATTGCGGAAACAAGGTCTTAGCCCAATCGTTCAACAAAATCAAGAATTCAGTATTCAAAATGAAGATTTTCCAGCCTTACCAGGATTTAAAGGTGCTTGCATGTTTTTGAACCTCAAAGCAGACATGCTTTATGCTATTTCTAATGAAGTGTTTTTGTCATAATCTGTTGACACTGTTGCCTATTCCAAGTACTGCTTTCAAA
Source organism: Fraxinus quadrangulata (assembly GCA_903798255.1). Taxonomy (NCBI): domain Eukaryota; kingdom Viridiplantae; phylum Streptophyta; class Magnoliopsida; order Lamiales; family Oleaceae; genus Fraxinus; species Fraxinus quadrangulata. Next base: position 56,450 of record CAIGRB010092574.1, on the reverse strand, counting down.
ATGAGTAATCGAATCAAATCAGTTTTAAGTAGTAGTTAGAGAACAAAATGACCATTGGGACATGCCAAGGTAAATCCTGGTATCATCTTGTATAGATAACAGAATGAGCATTTGCTGATAATTTACTCCTGTATGCAACCGCTCTCCTAGATGTGGTCATAACTATGGTTAGTTTTCCTTGAGTACATTATTCTTATTCTGATTGCTCTCAGTTTAGTAATCTAATCACGGATAGGTTCTACTATTCTTTTTCCCAAACTGAACATGGTTTAGATTTTTGAAACTGTGCAACCAGAAGACGTCAAAACAGCTAGGAGGGTGTTTGGTGTGGATTAAAATTAGATTTTTAGTAGATTGTGATAGAAATTTTTGAAACCTGTGGTTGAAAAGCTGTGGGACCCATGAAAGATGTGGTTAATATTAATTGTTTGACTTAGACTTAGACTTAGATTAAAATCTGATTTTAATCAGAAACAAATAAGCCCTAGGTATTTGACATGTCATAACTCATACGTGTTTAAAGCAAGTTGTCAGACACCTGAGATATATGTTTACGCGCAATTGTCTGAGCTGGTACTTCATACCCATTAACAAGAGTTTGCAACATGATCGATAAACCATCCAAGAATGTATAAGCTTGAAGATTTCTGGGAGTAGTGGTTCTCTAATGCTCGGAAAAATGCCTCTATGGTGTTATAAGTGTTATAAATTATTTGGCTGGAATAATTAGAAAATGTTGAAGGAAAGAGTTCGATTCTTTGTCTTTATAGGAGAAGGCTAGACTTTTAGCTTCTCTTCGGGAATATAGGTAATGAATTTAAAGGTTTTCCTTTTATCTGATAATTCTCAATTGGAACTTTTGATTTAGAGCATGTTTGAGATTGCTTAGAAGGGGTTCAGAAGCATTTTTTTATTTTTTGGCAGCATGTAAGGTGATGCTGCCAAAAGAAAGGTGGTTTTGATCTCCTTTTAAGCATACCCGTTCATGCTCTTAGTTTGAATATTTTCTCTCTAGAGGACCTTTATCTTCTCATTCCTTCTTGTTGATCCTAAGTTTTATTTTAATAATTTTTTGGTTTCCTATCAAACGAAAAAAATAGCATAGACTTTATCAGCTGTGATGTTAGTGTCAATGTGCATGCTCGTGGTGTTTTCTCATCCTAAATCCTTTATTAGGTCTATTGCTGCTAGTGCGCATTTTAGGCTATTATCCTTTGTGAAACATCTAATGTTGAGAAGTGTTATGTGATGCCGTACAAGACTTAAAAGGCACGGGCTTGATTTTGCCCCCGTTTGGCCCCGTTTATTTGGGATTATAATTTTTGGAATAGTATTTTTTTTGAGAATGGGTGGTTGAAAAAAAAAGAATTTTTGTTGTAATATTATTTTATTGGAGAATGTGTGGTTGAAAAGAAGAAAGAGGAAATGTATTATAATTTTAATGAGGGCCAAACTGGGGCTTTAATAGTTTATTTATTTAATTAGAGTCTAAATTATGTTTGTGTGATTGGGGTCTAATTATGTTTTGGTAGTAGTTGAGGGACCAATTTAGTAATTTCAATCATATTAGCAATAGGGGTTTTGGTTCCTTATTAGAACAGCCGCTGGCAAATGGAATTTTGCTGGCTTTTGATATTGATAAAATAATAATATGATTGTGATTTGGGATAGTTTTTCACTAATTTTTGATCGCTTTACAGTATTTGTGTGCAAATCAACGAATCATTTTATGTTGGAAACATGATTTTGATTGTTTAAAACTTGTGAAAATTATACTGTTAGATTCTGTGAAGTTAAGTGATGGGAAACGACTAAAATCCACTCTAAGCGAAACAAGTAGAAAAGATAAAATATTCTGTTAGATTAGATTTTATCAGATAAGATTTTATTTGAATTTATTTAGATAAGTGTTTAATTTTATTCATTGTTATCTGTAAGAAGTTCTCTTGGAATTAAAGACTCTGACCAAGGTCTTTCATATTGAGCACAACTATAATATTATTGAATCAAAGTTATATATTTTCCTTCTCTCATTTCTTCTTCTCTTTCCGTCAATTTCCTTTTCTTGTTACGTCTTATGTATCAATGGAACTTCTTGCCTTTCTTTTTCCTTCGACTCATTGATAATAGTCGGCCCTAAAACACCTCTCTGGCAATGTAAATATATTTTTGAATTCACGTTTAATTTAGTTTTAGTTTAACTCTTGTCAATGACGATCTATTAGACTTTGTGCAGGTGGGAATGGTGACTATTCTATGGACTTACACCAAAAGGAGCAACTTCACGACAGTTCTGTTTCCATGATGCAGCCTCAACACTTTTCTGTAAGTGATACTTAATCCATTATGAGGGTTTGGAGCATTTATAGTTGGGCTTGGATGCAACACAGTTTTTCTCTCTGTTTTCATTTCTGATTGAATTTACAGATGGGAAGGTCCGCTGGTTTCAATTTGGGGGGAACATACTCATCTCATCGGCCACAACAGCAACAACAGCAACATGCCCCGTCAGTGAGTAGTGGTGTTGTCCCTTTCTCGACTGTAAACAACCAGGATCTACTTCATTTACATGGTTCAGACATGTTTCCATCATCTCATTCAACATATCATGCACAGGTGTGCTAATATGCTTTGTGGAATTATTTTTAGCAGCGTGTTGTTATTTATTTTCTAACAAAGTATTAAATCACAATTAACTATTCATTATCAACTTCCTTTTTTTTTTTTGGTTGACCACCTGTTCTTTCTCTGCCTCAGTTTTTTTTTTTTTTTCTCTCTTACTCAGAAGTAATGGGAAATACTTTTCTGAACAAGGCAATATTATTTGTCTGCTTCGTAATACCAGCCACCTTGGCCTGTCTGACTAATACCTTAAAAGAGGTTTAACTGCTAGCCTAAATGTCAAGTTCCAAGTACCAGTGCATCATTTTTGCAGCATGTGGATATAATTTTTTACGTAAACCATGTGTATCGTTCTTATTATCTTTCAATATTGAACTCTATAATAGAGTTACGGTCAACACCTTATTATAAACAATTACAGCAGATAATTTTTGTAATCATTAGATGTGTTGTCATTGTAATTTACTGAAAGGAGCAACTTATCTTCTGCTGTCGAAAGTTGGCATACCTGCAACTAAGCTCATAATATTCTTCTGAATTGGAGAACTCTGCCCTTCTTGAGCTTGTTTCCATCTCTACTTTTCTTGGAAATTTTGGAAGTAAACAAGAAAATTAATACTTTCTTGGGCATCTTCTTCTAACATAGAAAAAAGTTTGCTTGGTGCCACCAACTGCTCTTTTATTGTAGCCATAGTTGACAACCAAGCAATCGTCGTAACAATATTTTATGAGCAATTCCTACATCTATGGAAAATCATCAAATACGTTGTAGAGTGACACAAAAAGATGTGTACCTGTGTGCGTGTGTGAAAATCCCTCCTATATTGATACCATATGAGAATTGATTCAGTATAAAGGATTTTTTTATTATTATTATTTTGTTGGAAAAATGATTTACTGTTAATATATAAATGATGATTATAAGAGGATCTACTGTAGTTTATATGTAAATATGAATGATGGCTTACTCGAGTTAGTTGGTGGAAATTTTTTCCTCCTGGTGAAAAAGATGTAAACTTATAGGGGTGTAGTTTATGTGAAAATTCTCTCCTATAATTAATTCTATGCAAGAAATGTTTCCATAGAAAGGATCACCTTTTTGAAAACATTTTCATAAATGGGCATGAGAATATTGAGTTTGTGCGCGGGGAATGGAGTTCCTATAAATTGTATTAGTTATTTTAGATTATCGATATATAAATATTAATTGTAAGAGGGTCTATTGTAGCTTGTAGTTGTAGATGTGAATGTGAATGAGTTTTACACGAGTTACTTGGTGTAAAAGTTGCTTCACGACATTGCTTTTCTTTCCTTGTTGCAATAGCTTAATAATTTTCTTTGTTTCTATTTATTTGATCAGACCAGTGGACCCCCAGGTATGGGACTACGACCCCTGAATTCTCCAAATTCGGTTTCTGGCATTGGGTCGTACGACCAGCTTATACAGCAATATCAGCAGCATCAGAACCAGTCCCAATTTCGCCTGCAGCAAATCTCTGCCATAGGCCAGCCATATAGGGATCAAACAGTGAAGCCCATGCAGGGTGGACAAACCACTTCTGACCCTTTTGGTTTGCTTGGTTTGTTGAGTGTGATAAGAATGAGCGACCCTGATCTGACATCTCTTGCACTTGGAATTGACCTAACAACCCTTGGATTGAACTTGAATTCTTCTGAAAATCTTCACAAAACATTTGGTTCCCCATGGTCTGATGAGCCTACCAAGGGAGATCCAGAGTTTACAGTGCCACAATGTTATTATGCTAAACAACCGCCACCTCTAAACGTGAGCTTTCTTTCTACCCTTGTCTGTACTGCTGCTTTTCTGCCAAATTTTTACCTGCTGAATTTTCTTGTATTCGCTGCAGCAAGCTTACTTCTTAAAGTTTCAATTAGAAACTTTGTTTTATATCTTCTACAGGTAAATCTTTAGATCACACCCCATTTATATTGCCTTAGATCTTTCACCTTAAATATGAGATTATCTTTTTCTTTGTGGTTTCATGCAGTATGCCGAAGGATGAAGCCCAATTATATGCCGCAAATGAATTGTATGCCCATCTTAGACATGAATATTTGTTTCATTTCTTGTTCACCTGTTTATTTTTTCTCAAATTCAGAATTCAGTCCCTGGGAAATCCACTTCTTTCGCTGAAATCTTTATACACTTGCCCCCCAATATATTCCTTTCCTTTGGTTGATGCTAATTTTGCTGCATATAGTAATTTGACTGAGTTGTCCCAATCACTTTTAGGTATAACAGAGGTTGGTTTTACCATAGAGATCATCGTTTGTGGTTTATGAGGAATGTTAACATGGAGCCACTTGTAAAGATGAATTCATATGAGAGAGGTTCTTATATTTGTTTTGATCCAAATGCATGGGAGACAGTCCGCAAGGTTTGAAATTTCATTGCCTTCTTCATTTGTCTGCTTTTTATTGAATTCAAACCTCTGGGTTGATTTTTTCCTTTTTGATTCCAACATTGTTTGGTTTAAATTAATGCAGGATAATTTTGTTCTCCACTATGATATGGTGGAAAAGAGACCAGCTCTACCTCAACATTGACAAAATATGCTGTTTAAATGTACATCTACTGGTTCAACTGATTAGTAGGACAGAAGTAAGCTCGTGCTTAGTTTTTCTTCTTTTTGGCAACTTGAGCAATTATTGCATTATTATCGTCTCAGTGTTACTGCAATCTGACTTTTGTATCTTTTGCTCAGAATTTGATATTCAAGCCCAATAGATTGTGTTCTATGCATTCTTTTCATTTCCAGTTTTTACTAGTCGGCAGTTTCTCCATGCATCAATTTGGTTTTGAAGGGTGGAAAATATGTCCTGTCAACTTTAGTATATTGTTTGTTACCCAACAATTAAAGAAATCTTCTATTAAAGGTAAGGAAAGATTAACATGGGATGCACACCCTATAACTAAGCTTCAACCTTGATTATTCAATGCTCTTAGAATGTGTAGAGCAGTTGGTTTTATTAAAAATTGTTCATGTTGAACACCTCGTGAATGCACATCTACATGCTATGTAGATACTTGTAAAATTCTAGACATCGGTGTTTGTGTTTCTTTGTAATACCTTACTATTCCTGCATTCATGTTCTGGTTTTAGTTCCTTGATGTCATGTAATTTTTTTATCACCCGCCTCTTTCAATACTGTTCAGCACAGCTTGGTCTAACTTACAAAACATTTCTTAAATGCTGCTGTTTGAACGAGTTTTGAGATGTGGACTTTGAAGCTCATGAAAAATATTGTATGAAGTTACTGGGGTAAAATTTGGAGTACTGCTGTGATTGCCACTTGTCAAAATTACTTTTGATGGATTATACGATTTGAACATGGTTGAATTTGCCGATTTCTGTTCACATCATTTTGCTTTTTCAAGATTGTAGCTGTAAATGAAGTCCCTGTGTCTAATAATCGCGTGATGAATTCAATAGTTTAGATATTTTGATTTCGTTGAACTCAAAAATTGTATGGAAATGTATGTCTTGTATGTCCTGTTTAGTTGAACATACTCTTTTAAAGTCTTTCTAGTTTTTATATGCTGCCCTGCCCCTGCCAGCTTCTAATAGATTTTTCTCCGTATTAACTTATTTCTTTCTGTGTATTAAGTCGTTTCATGCCATGTTACAGTCTTATTAGTTCTGATTAAAAGCATTATTTGGGAAGTGTTTATGAATGTTTTAAATTATAAATAAATAGAAATTAGTGATTGATAAGTGGGTATCACTTGTGGATCCGTCGAAATATGTGAATAAAAATGGGTTGACTATCTTGTTATTACATATTATTGTTGTGCACGTGTTCACTGGAAATTGGGTCCAGAGTCTAAGCTGTTTCTCCATGCTATCGCGATCTTGACTGTTTATTAAGATCAAGGAACATATTCTTCTGCTCGACCGTACTTTGTTATCTACCTTTTGTCCGACTATTCTTTGTGTTGTCTAGTTCTACTGAGAGCCTACAGCCCTGCTGAGCTCTTGAAGACGACTTGATTTGCAGCTTACCGAGAAATCTTGAATTGTCATAGAAGATATATTGACCCTTCTGAAACCAAATTAAACTTTGGGAGTGTCCATGCATAGCTTCCCTTATGAATCATTCTCTATGCATCAATGATAGTTACATGTCTTCAAGACTTGGACTATGGTAACATGGTATTCGATACTTAACAATGAAAAAAAAAGGGAAGCACCAGTTACGTACATATTGCTAATAAAAAGGGGAAAAAATAAATGAGACCCTTGTTTGGTTTAACTAAAAAATAGATATTTAGTAGATTTTGATGAAATATATAGTTGAAAAGTTGATAAAGGTTGTGGGTCGTCCCATAAAATATGTTGTTAAAAATAAGTTTGAGAAAAAAATGAATATTAAAAAATAGGGTTTAACAATTGCTAGAACTCATATTCATATTGATTTATCTACATTCTCAAGTTTGGACCTACAAAACTTATCGTACAAATGAGATATCTACCTTATCGACCTATCATCACACAGAGACGCGCCTCTTTATTTTTATGCAAAACAAAACTAGATGGTATAAATTTAACTACACTTTTTCCCTTAAGTATGATATATTATACATTCTAGATCGATGCAAGAGGGAACAAAAGCTTGATAAAATTGTTAAATGAGAATCTGTATAGCTATTTTGTATGAAATATTTTAACTAAGCTATGTAGAAAATAAATTAGATCTCATATTCTCAACAGAAAAGTATTATTTTTATCAAAATTATAAATTTATCTCCATACCCAAGTTGGGATTGACAAAGTATATTGTACAGAGGAGATTTCTATCTTATCAAAGTATAATTCAATTTCTATACCACAAAAAACAATAAAATCACAGTAAAGAAATAAACATACAAGAACATGCAAAATTTATAAAGGTTCGTCTTAATAATTAAATTCCACAACTTAACATAAATTATAGAGATAATGCCGTGCTTGAGAAATTGCCAAATAACAAAGTAACTAACTCGAATGTTGTACAATTTGTCATTTAGTTTGACAACATAATTGAAATGACTTGAGCATAATAAGCTACCATTGATTTTGCATCTTCAAGAAAGACCTTCGGAGTTTGCTCTTAATGCATGTAACAGGTGCCATAGAGCAAGATATATATTTCAAGTAATTATATTATCCTAATGCCAAATGATCCCAAACAAGAGGTCCCCATCATTTGGCAATAAAAAGGATATAAAATTCAAGCAGTTAACAATAAAATTTATGTTAACTAGCGATATATAAGCAGTTATGAGCACAAGAAACTTGAGAAGACATTGCTGCCACTGATTCATATATAAGCACAAGAAAAGCTTTCAAATTGCATACATTTTCTTGAAATCATTGTTTAGGACTTCTGAATCTGAGAGTAAAGACTTCGACCAAGACCGGTCTCTGCTGGCCTGCATAGAGTTCTTTCGTATGCTCTTCTTGTTCGAGGACTCTATCCGATTCATAATCACCCAATAACACATTGTACCTATTGTCGTTGCCAATATTGTAGTTCCTATAATTGTCACTCCAATTGCGAGCCACCTATCGTGCTTTCCAACTACAACAAATGACAATGCCAAGAATGCCACCGAAATAAGCACACAAGCTAACCACATTAGCTTGTTTATAATCGCCATCATCTGCTTCTTCGCCTTGCTTTCTATTACCACGACTGAGGTTTGCACCACCACGACTGCTAGAGAAATGAACAGGGCAACAGAGTCGAAGATTAAGAAAATCTGAAACGAAGGTTTTGGAGCAATATTTGCTTCCCCAAGGGAAAGGCCTGGAGGAATATCATTAGGGTCATCGACATATTGGCCAGGAACAGTGAATATTGCGGCAAATGCAACGGTGGCAATGAGTACAGCCACAACAGTAGTCGAGTTAATGGCATTGTTGAGCCCCTCGGTATGCATTTTGTTGAGGCGTTTAGCTATACCTTGCACGCGTTTTCTAGTTTGACGCGTGTGTTCTAATTGATAATGAACTTCATGCTTTATGTCACTCACGGTTTGCTTTAGCTCCCGAGCTGGACTCGTAGTCTGAGGCTTTATCATCGTTGCACTCTGAACACCGTGCTCCTTCAGGATGGCTGCAATATCAGCATTCCCCATTTTCCCTGCGGTGTCGAAGGCAGTTTCATTAGAGCGGTTAACCACTCTTGTATCGGTTTCGTTCTGTCCTAGCAGCATCTTCACAATCTGCATAAGTTGAAACAAGACATGAAGCTATCAACAAACTACTACCATAAGTTAGAGATTTCCCCAAATAAAATAAGACATGAATACAAAAGTACCTGTGTCCTCCCTTTCCGGGTGGCTATATGCAATGCGGTGTTTCCCTTGTTGTCGACCATATTAATTGACATCGGATCTGCTTTAATGAGTTCCTCTACAAGCTCGAGATTTTGTCCTTTAACGGCCATGTGAAGTGCGGTCTGTCCCTTTTTATCAGTTCGAGTTGCAATCCCGGGCTCCTTACTCAAGAGAGCCCTAAGAACTTGTGAATGCCCATTTCTTGCAGCAGAATGCAAGACTGTTTTCCCATTACTTTTAGCTATAGTGGCAAGGCCGCTTTCGGATTCCAAGAGATAATTTACGACCTCTATGTGCCCTTGAGTCCCTGCAGTATGCAAAGCCGTGGTGTTTGCAATATCAACGGTCATGGACAGCTCGGGATGTGCTTCCATCAACACCTTCACCACTTCTGCAATACACGAAGTTAAGATTTACGTTGAATCTTAATCAATAAACAGATAAAAGAATACGAAAAATCTAATCTTGTATCCACAATTACCCAAATCCCCTTGTTTGGCAGCTATGTGAAGTGCGTCAAAGCCATTCCTTGCTTTGATTCCAGCAGCCGCAAGGTCATAGAATTCAATCATCTCCCTCACCAACTCAAAGTAACCGTATTCAGCAGCTACGTACAAGGCTGTTTCTCCAGCTGAATTTTGTTTCGATAACAACTCTGTCAATTCTTCCTCTATAGTACCATTGATGATTTCCCTTATGGCAACAATATTCCCTGCTCTAGCTGCAGAATGCAATGCAGTATCGTCTCGCTTCCCTGTCAATTGTTTCGTCATCTTTTTCTGGGGGGTGGCTGGCTGTACTGCCGGTCCCTCCATCGTATCGAATAATTAAAAACTCTCCTTCAGCTTATTCTAATCCACAAAAGAAAATCTCTTCTTCCTCCCCTCAGAAACCCCTATCAAAAATCGCATTTCAAATCCCAATAACGGAGAGCAAGACTAACAATAACAAACTAAACCTTATTCCCGATAAGCCTTATTATTAAAACCTGAGAATAAGCTAACCAACCCTGTTTATTTGGAATTTTATCAAAGGACTTGAAATTGTTACCTAAATTCCATTATGAATGAAACACAATGAAACTGCTCAAAAAGCTAACCTAAGCTCCACTTCTTCCTCCACATAACCAAGGTTTTCATTCAAACAAAAGCACTTCTTTTTCTGATTATGATCTCAAAGAAGATTCACTATTTTTTTTGGCTGCAAAAAAAAAAAAAATAATAATAATAAAAAAAAAGATCTGTCAATATAATCTCTCTTGCAAACATCAACTCAATTATCAATCTATTGATTATTTCTGCTTTTTCCCAATGGATTACAACTATAAAGATCAAATTACTTAACAATGAAGGCAAAAATTTACCTGTGGTGGGAAGGAAAAACCCCTTTTTGCCTGCTTATTTAAAAACTCAAAAGCCATACATTTAATAACTTACTTATAATCAAAAACAATCTTCAAAGATGATAGAAATCAAAATGTTTAGGGCTTTTCTTTTGTAATGGAATGAAAGGATATAAAAAGGTTACAAATGCTAGAGGTTAAGAGAAAGGGGCCATGAAAGAAAGGCACATGACATCCAACAAAGAACTTCATATATATATAATGATATAATGTATCTATACATCACATTCGGAGCTCTGAATTCATAAAGAAACAGAAATTAACCTATAAAAGATGGGTCTTTTGTAAGTTGATGATTATGGGGTGTCTGTTGATGAAAAAAAAAAAAAAAAGATTTAAAGAGAAATCAGAATATTCTTTTCAATTTCTTAAATTTACTTTTTTTGAGGCATAATTTTGAAAATCAATGGCAGAATAACCAAACATGGACAGCATAACAAGTGATGAATGGAGATACTGTCATGTGCTGTCCCTCCTAATTATATGGGATGTTTGTACCATGGTATCAGTTCGGTCTTAGCTAAAAAAGAAATTAACTTTTAATCGAGAATGAAATCTGTTTGCTAGCTATTAATCATTAGGCGAATAGGTTTTTCGGATAAAATGAAATTTGATTTTAAAGTACCTTTGGCATGGTCAAAACTTGCAATCTAAATCAGGGACCAGCCAGCTAGTTCTATTTGATTCGGTGCGATTTCAGCACTTCGTTTTATGTGTAAAGATCACTCGACTTAGTCTAATTCTCTCGAGGACTTGGCATAATCGAATCGCGTGTCTCTAATTGTGATGAATATTATTTGTACCACGCGCGTTATTGTCGAATGTGGTCGTGATAGGTGGAAAATTATGAATGATCTTTTTTCCTTTTTACTATTTTGTGGGCCTTTCAACCACGAGCAGGTGGTTAAAATAAATAGTTAAGTTGGTCCATTGAAAAGGAAAAATAGACGCCAACAGCCAATTACAAGTGATGAGTTTGGGATTTGTTTGCTACGTTCACATATAACTAAATTTGTTAATTGTCATTTAATTATATTTAATAGTATGGTGTAGTATTCTCTCTTTATTTTCATATCTTCTAGAAGCAACTAAATATCATTATGCTTCGAAGAAGCTCGACTCTCGATATTTGCCTCGGAGCATGAGGGCGCGAACACCAATGAAAGTAGTTGATTAACTTACAACCTATCAATTTATAAAAATAGCAATTCCGTTCAATTAAGTTGGTATAAAATAATTAAATAATACTTCGAATCAATCCCTTATGTTCTTTATAAGCATCGATTTCCTTGCAATTAGGGTGAATGATCTCCATATATGAAGCTGTTTATGGAGTCTAAAGTCTTAATTGATTGATTGAATCTCTCATTTTTCGATTGGTCAATTACTATTTCAACTATTCTGCAATTGAAAAGTAAGAGATGCTTATTATCATTGACTCATATTAACGAATATATACTTCAAAACCAGTATGGGATGAACC
>CAIGRB010092574.1:0-20713 GCA_903798255.1 Fraxinus quadrangulata | reverse complement strand
CCCCACACACACACACACACTCTCTACACGGTCTATTACCATATTATTTCCCTGGGGAATCCATCGCTTGAGTGGACTTGGAAGCCTTATGTGCAATGTCAAAAGACGTGAAAAGGTGTCGTCTAGTGTTTTGGCATGAAGTGTTTCTAAAACATCCCGTGTAAGGGCAAGGCATCACAAAAATCGGTCAACATATCTTTTGACCACTTTATGTGGTCCTAGAGGTAAATTGCGTCTTTCTTATCAAATTAATTTAATTTAATTTTTTTTTTCAATTTGTTTGGAGCCGTTTCTTGAATCTAATGGCTAATGTTGGCATAGATGCTAAATTTATGCATACAATTTCTTGAGCCCATTTAATTTACCTCAAAACAGACTTGTCCTTGCAATTTTCAATTGTCTAGTTTCTGAAAAGGATTATTCTTGATGTACATAGGGAGCACCATAATGGTGTCCGTAATGAGGCACCATGGGCACCATAATGGTGTACACTAAGCACAACCCTTCCGAAAATTTGAAAATTAGCTAATTGTAGGAATTATTAAGTAAATATTGTATTTATGATTTTAATTGTTTGGTACATACAACTTTATTTATTGATAAGAGAATAGTGAAGGTAATATTAAAAATAAGATAACGTTTTTTTTTTGTGCTTAGGCTCGTGAAGTTGATCTCGCTGCTTTGTTACGCGTATGCATTTATTTTTGTATTTATGTGTGTGAGTAAATATAATTTCAAGTTAATTCTTCAAAACACTTTGTTTTATTTGTCGATTACTTAACTAAGTCTCTAAATAAAATAGGCAAATTCATTGCATAGCAACTAAACTTTTGGATAGTCTCCAGACTACAAAAAATGGGATCTCAATTTCAAAGTGAGTGGGTTTAGTTAATGATCAGCAACTACATTTTAATTCAAATAAATTTGGGATCGATTACGTGAATCCATGCACAAATGGACTTGCTCTAAATTGAAAATATCTAAACAAATTATCATTTCATTCCTTGACATTAGAATAGAGGATATAAGAGCTGAGATTGAAGAAAAATGGGCATACAAAACACTTGGAATGTCAAATGTGTATTATATGGCTGTCATCCCATGCAGACAGAAAGCATTGACCACTCAAAAAAGAATAAAGCTACACTTATCATTTATCTTGAACACTCCAATCATGACTGAATTGAATTCAACTCAAAACTCATGATGGATGCAATGATGAATGAAAGAAGTCAATTCTTATGAGCAATAAGCCAGATTCCTATCCGACACCTATTACTTAAACAATTATGCTATTTGTACAATCATACTTCACAATAATGGTTGATAATTTCGATGTTATCAAAATTCAGGTCATTGATTTGAAGAATAATTTTTGAAATGAATGAATGCGACATTGTCAAATGTGAGTCGTCAGCACATATTGTCAAATTAGATTGTTAATGTAGCATGCTTCTTACATAAATAGCATAGGATCCCTACCACATTTAACAAACATTCCATGTTTTTCAAGATTGGTTATCATTAGCAAACCTCTTCTTAAGAAACGAAATTTGTCCCTTTTTCGGGGTCTCAAAGGCATTAAAACACATAAGAATTCAAAGTACCAAACACATTTCTCTTCCACATTTGAAAACTAGTCTCCATATATCAATTCCAGCCTTCTGCTTACAAAATCTTCTTTCCCAGGCTCGTGTTTAAGATGATAAGAACGTGGATTCTACTCTATCTTCTCCTCGTATGGCTTATCTCGGCAGCATTTCAACAACATCAGGCTATTAGTTTTAACGTTCGAGCAACAGAATCAGGCAAGCTACTACATTTCTCATACTTTGAGGTGATATGCTTGGATATATATTTACCACTTTATCAATAGATGTGCTTTCGATAGTTTATCGTAGTGTCAAATTTGAGGAATTTTCTAGGTTCAAGTCTCTCCCCATCCATTTATAGAAATTGTGCACTCTCAGGGTGTGTTGAAGACTAAGTTTAAATAATTGTGGTCCCATATCTAATAGGTTAAGCTTTTAGACGAGGTGATTCAACGGAAATAATGCTTACCACTGGATCAAACAATTTTTTCGTTCTTGAAAATTCAAGTTTATAATGTCTTCTAATCCTCACAACAGTTGATTTGAAGATCAAACCCGCAGAATACAGGACAGCAGCTGGACACATTATGAGAACTTTGGTAAGAATATAAGAAATTTTATCCTTCATTTTGTTTTTTGTCTAAGGTGATAAATACAAGACTCATGTTTTACCAACAGGCATACAGCGTCAAGGGGGAAAACGAGAAGAAAATTCGTAAAGCACCATCTGGACCAAATCCAATTGGGAATCGTCGTCCACCATCAAAACCCTAAAGCTGTAGAACACAATATTTCTTCGAAGTTGGGAGGTTAAAAACTTATGTTCAGGTTACTCAGTATAATAGTAGTTTCTTTTAAGATTTAACTTGCCTATATCCAGCAAATGATTTACTATCTACAGCACTGCTAACTCTTAAAAACGCTCCACTTATTTAATCTAGCCATAGCTATGATAAGCAAATTCATGCTGAAATCAAAAATTGCAGGGAAACCGTAATATATTAATCATTTTCTGTATAATATATCTGAGACTTAGGGCCATCTTGACGCTGTTTTTTAAAAGTCAAAAGCTGCTTTTAAGACTAGAAGGCTGTTTTTGAACATTTTTGAATAATTTTCTGATGGTGCTTTATCTGGCAAGAGAAAGATGACGTAGAGTAACTTCTTTGGGAAGCTATTGTACAAAAAGTAAAAACAAAAGTAGAAGTTCTATGAAACGGGCCCTTAAAAGTTCCGATGAGTTTCTATTTACATATTACTGCTCATTAAGATGAGACTAAAAGTGTGGTTTTCTTTGTTAAATTTCAATGGTTCCTGTGATTGGCATATTTTTTCTAGTCTATTACATGTAAGCTTATTGAACAAAAATAAAAAAGCAGAAAAATCTTCACCGCTGCTATTCAGGATGGAAAAGTTGTGAGGTGGACAGTTAGGGAGGAAGAGTTTAGACTAGAAACTCAAAAGCTCTCAAGTGGTGTGAGAGAGAGACAAATGCCAACCATTTCTCATTTAAAGAAAAAAAATACTGTTTCCAAAATGATACTTTTCTGGACAGTTTTAGCCCCACTTCAACCCCTTGTCTATTCTTGATTTTGAAAAGAAAGAATGATCTGATATACTCGCAATTTTGAAAGATAATTTCAATAGCAAAGCACGCACAGGAACAGTAATTGATTTTGTTGATATCATTGGTAGTCCTTAAACTAATTACTAGCTCGAAAATGACCACTACATATCGAATGGGGGCGTGGGGCGCAGTATAGCATATGTATGATGTTCGCTGGCAATAACACAATTCATACCGAACACTTCTTTTCTGATCTTTTACTCCACCTGAGCCCGGATCTGGAACTGATTAGCTACCAATAGAAGCATATGCCTCATCCAAAACTTCCTTCTCCTGCTGATTGAATTCTATCAAAATTGATAAGATAATCTGTTTTTGGGTAAGTAGTAATACTAGATCTTGAAATGTCATATCTCAACCCACCGAGAAGATTGTGGTTACTAGCAGCATACAAGAGCAAACATATGCATGTTTCTGGGGCCCAATGGATGTACTACGTCCCCATTTTTCAGCAATACCCATGCCACTTCAGCTCAATGGCTACCCATTTACTAGAACCCTGAGGATGCGTATTCAACCCATCAGAAAATGGGATAATGCTCTCCAACTCAGATAAAGGTCACAAATACTATGCCAAAACCACTGTTTACTACTGAAGTGACTAGATTTGGCTTTTCTAGAATCATTTTTCACCTTTCAATTAGAAATCTCATATGTATACTGTACTAATTTTGTTCTTCATATTATCGAATTATGTACAACATTTCTAGAGCAAGTGCAAAGATTAAATTTATGAATTACATGTCACCATGTCAAAAGTCAGAACCCTTTTGATCAAATCCCCAGCTCCAAAGATTTGATGTCCGTAACCATACCCAATAATCAAATAGGAGACGACAAACCTAGAGTAAACATAGACATCTGTGAAAAGCTTAACTTTTGGTATTGCTCCTATAAATCATTGAGTTAATGATTACAAGCAATCCCAATTTTGAATCAGGAAAACATGTTCCATAGCAGATAGGTAACCTTGGAAGACAAATTTCACACGAGAAGTTCAAGTGAAATTTCACATGAAACTAATCCGGTGTCATTTACTTTCTTCATCAGACTGGTCTTCAGAATCAAATGAAGCTAAAGTCTGAACCTCTTTTGCTGACATAGCTCCACTCTTTTCTTCTCTTCTTCTTTCAACTGCTTAAATCTGTCTTTAAAAACTCTTCTCAGCATGGTATAGGAACCAAGCTGTGACCACTGTTCTGGCTGCGCCACAGGTTAGAAGCACTTGGATACCTAAATTAGTTGTGTATTTTGGGAGTGAAATGGACCGTTGTGAACTTGTTTAGAACAACCTAGAAGATGGTTAAATGCTTTTTTTTATATAATTGCTATTACTGATGTGCTAACAAAGCCATGAATAGACAACCATCAACTTAAAAGAAGATTAATCACAATTGAAATTTCTCAAATTTTTTATATTTGTTACTAAACTTTAAAAAAAGCTTGAGTGGCTTGTGAATATAGACATAGGGATAACTTCTACAAATACAAAGCATGTTATAGATGTCGTTTCTTTAGGATAATATGTCTTTCATCCTAGTGAATGCACAAGAAATGCCAAATATGTCTTCATATGAAAGCGTGATAAAAATTTCTCAGTGTTGATGGGAGATCAGCCTTGCACCTTTGTAATAAAATGGAACTTTCTTGAGATGGTATTTATGCACTGTGAACAGGGGCGATGAAACGATTTGCTGGCACGTGCAACATCCCATGACATTATTTAAAAATCATCTCTAACATTGACAATTTTCACAATGTTTCTGGTTGTCATTGAGCTGTAAAAAAATTTCTGAGTTAAAAGGCATAAATTATGCCTAATATTTAATCACGTGTGCTTTTCATATTAGATTAAATATTACGTGATCTTGTCCTATACATGTTTAAGTATAGGACAATGCTACACTTACAGATAACACTAGGCGAAAATTTATTGGAAGTTGGGGAAAAACAGCTTCAATTCATCAGGCCGCACCTGTAAAAATTTGAACAAAAATTACATATGGCTTTTTCCTGAAGTGTATTAATTTCTCTATTACCAATAAACATTAATAAAGACAATACGACTTTGTCAAAATAAAGTATTTACTAGTCTTGAACGATTAGTTTTAACCACATTACAAAATTGAATATGTCTATGCTTAATGAATTAAGTGCTCAATTGACGTAGCGCAAAACAAGCAAAAACTTTAAGAACGCAATTTTGAAATCCACTAAATTATGAAGAAATAAACTTACGAAATTTTATTAATGTAAGATGATGAAAACGATGAATTAACCATTTATTTATAAAGGATTGTATGAAAATCAAATTTAAACAAATTAAAATTGAAAAGAATTCAAAATAAAATAAATGACAAAAATAACAATAAAATTTTAAATGCATTTTTTGAGTTCTAAACGAACTTGGATGTCTAAAATTCATCATATGTAATAGTTAAGCTGTGAGTTTTACTCATCTCATTATTCTCTTTTCAAAATGGTATTATGAGCTCAAACCAGAGATTTACTGCTACACCTTCTCTATTACCTTTTTTCCTTTTTGGTCCATTTTTTTCAATGCATTTAACCATTTGTTCTATATCATCAATTCATAATAATAATTCTGGTGAAGAGACATTTAATTTCTTGCTCAAATTAATATGCAAGGAGGCATGTTGTCAAATCATTGTACACCAATCATCGTTCATACAACAAATTAGAATAAAGTTAGTTGTACAACTTTTGTTGTCAACTAATTTGACAACCTATGTTTTGTTGGGATCTCGGCCAATTTTAAAAGCAGTTTTTTTAAATGAATGTATATGATGTTTGACAAGTTACATGTTGTAAATGGAATTGTACAAGTAACAGCTGAGTTGTTTAATATGTTTTTTCAATGGGAAAGTGGCCTACAAAGACAGTCTCTAATGTCGTAGTTGTTGTATTGAAAATTCAACTTTTTATATTTTCTCAATATTTTATGCAAAAATAAAATGATTATCATTTTTAAACAGGTGAAATGTAACATCCCAAAAATTTTATATGACTTTTAGGAATTTTCTCAAATTTTTAGGAGTATTTAAGAAATTTGGGACTAAAAAATATTTTTAGGGCTTAAAGAAGAAAATAAAGGAATTTGTTTAATTAAAAAATATTTTTAGGGCTTAAAGAAGAAAATAAAGGAATTTGTTTAATTGCACCTTAGTCTGGTGAAGTCTATATTTTTTGGATGACTTGTTGGATAAATGAGATCCTTCAAGACCCGCCAATCCGAGAGCCAAACAAGCTAAATCGAAGCAAGTAGAATGGGAAAGCGGGGGGCTTATAATCTGCTTGGCCAACTTTCTTAAAACTTGATGGTCAACTTCCCTGCTACTTTCGTAACCAATCTTCTTATTTACGATAAACATCTTCTGAATCTTTTCTTGAACGAGCATATAGAGATCTACATGAATGACCACCTCAACGTTAATGGATTATCTCTCAATGGCAGCTGTAAATTCATCATTCGACTTGAGAACCATCAAATCTTGTGTGAAGATCATCATACTTCGACAGTGTAGGATGCAACTTTATTCGGAGTTATTAATACAATTTCAATTGGGTATGACAATAATCACACGAAGATTGAAGGATAACTGCGAACGATTTATCACTCTTAGATAATAAAAGACTATAACTAAATATTCATAAATATGAGTGTTGATAGTGAGAGCCTTGGCTAAGGCGGAGTCAAAATTTTAAAGGGGTTTCAAGTAGAATTCATAGAATCAATAGTTCAATGTGACGAAGAACATAATTTGAAATGAGGTCAACACTAATTCCATATCTTTTAACCAATTGAAATATATTTGGTGGATGGATTGTATCTCACGCTAACTATGCATTAAGGTCTGTTCATACCACTTAACTCATCTCGTCAAGCGGATAGTCTTGACACATCGATTTATGTTAATTAAGCTAACTAATATGTGAATGAATTTTTCCTTATTACTGATATTTCTTGGAACTTGGAAGCTAGCTAGGGAATTTTAGTGTACATAAAAGTTGACATATTGATTTACACTCATGTGAGTTGGCAGATTTTGATACATTAATCTTGACAATACATTTTCCAATCAATTGTCAAAATTTTAACACATAAGAAGATGTCCATCAAGGTGTACATTTTGCGTGTACAAGTAGTTTAATTCTTAAAACAATACGCGCCACACTTGAGAATTTAGAATTTAATTAAATTAAACTAAGGTTGGCCATCATTTTAACATGGAGTGCATACTTTGTTGGCTGTAGTGTGTTTGTTGATGCCTAATGCAAAATTGTTCAAGACATGACACTCTTGATAAATAGCATTATTCATTCTCATATATCTTCAATTGACGCCTGGAACATTATGTAAATATAAAAAATTATTAGAATACAGATTGTNATGTAAATATGAAAAATTATTAGAATACAGATTGTTTGGAAAAACACCATGAACATAGTAATAAATTCAGGATAAGATTGAACAAGTTTTAAAAATCATTTTTAATTCTGTCCATTTTTTTATTCACGAGTGTTCAATTTATTGTTCAAATTATGAATGTGGAGGCACTCGATTAGACAATGTTATACTTTTTCTAAGTATTTTTTACGCATCAACGAGTCTGTTGATCCTGTGTTTGTTTCTTCTTATGCTTGCATTACATCAAGAATCCTACTTTTACATCGGGCCTTTTCCCGAATTTGAAATGGACATATAGAAAACCACTCATTTGCTTAGATAAATGAAAAATTGTGCATCAACTCAACGCCAAACCATTGGCTTGTCAACGCATCCTTAATCAAGTCATATTTCCCGTTAAGTTTCATCGACAGAAATGGGCGGCTTTATTTAATTGAAACAAAAATTGAATTTTTATATGAGCTATGAAATGAAACTTTGACACAAGTGGAAAGAACTATTTATAAGGGGTCATGTTGGCAATTTAAAATTGTTTTGTGGCTGAAAAACAAATTCATAGCAAATGGAGGGGCTATAATACCAAATTATCCATATAAAGAAACAGAACCATATCCCCTCATTCTCTCCATAGGGCCATAGGCCAACATAGAACGCGAAATTGAGCAAGAAAAAGTACAGTAATGGCGTGTGCTACCACATCAGCATCTGCAACGTGGAATATGTCATCTCTCAGATCGGCCATTCCTTCAATTCACGCCCCTTGTTCACCCTCTTCAGTTCATTTTTCAACTGGGCCCTCTTCTTCTCGTCTCAAGTTTTTCAGCTCAAAACTTCTTCACTCTTTTGTGGGTCTCGCCCCTTTGCATCCCCTTCTCTCTCTCTCTTCACCAGGTACATTTTTTGCCTTCAATTCTGTTCCGTATTTATCTGGGTTCGTATATTGCTTTTGTTAATGAATGTTTGCGCGTTACTGATTTTGTACATGTCTATCTAAAAATGCTGCTTAATTGGTACATGACTTGTCGCTGGGTAATGATAATTAGCTTTTAGACCCTTTTTATGGTTATTCTTACTGCTGTTGCGTTTTTGCTTCTTTAAATTATCTTCTATATTTAAATTTTCCATTAACAAGCTTAATGCAACTGGATTCAATTCATCTTTTCCATATTATAGATGTTTGATAAGAATCGACTGGATCTTCGATTGTTATGGTATGCTTGTTTCTTGTGGATTTGGTTCATATTAGAGGTGTGTGCTTCCGTTCTTTTTGCCGCTGTGAAAATTTGTGCACTATATTGTTGAATACTTTCTGTGCAGCACCTCATTCTCAAATTATGCAACTGATTCAAATCATATTTTTAGACGGTGACACAGCAGACGTTTGTAACTTAGTCTATGAACTGCGAATTTGGTGATACTTGAAGAATGAGTTTTGAATTCTTTTGCTGATAACAGACTCTGAGATTGAGACTCACTGAGGAAACAGTATTTTTAAGAAAATTATTATGGGAAAGTGGGGTTCAATGATAATGGTGCACATTCTTGTTGTTTCAATGAGTATAGAATGTGAAGTCCTTGCAACCACAAAGACAGACCTATAGGGTTTATAGTTGGGAGCAAGTGTCGGCAAAGGAAACTTTTTCTTTCCTTTGTAGTGCTTGCTTCTACCCAGGGGTGAACAATAAAGCTGCATACCCGCCCAAACTGAACCGAAGTTGCGGTTTTGAAACCGTTGATTTGTATCCATGTGGACCCGTCAACATTTCGGTTCAAAACCAAACCAAACCCTTGAGTAACAATTCGGTTTAGGTTCAATAGTTAAAAACCTCTCAAAAGCAAACCAAATCGTTAACCCAATTCTTTTTTTAAAAAAATTACTTGTTATTACCTAAAATATAAACTTTATTAGTTCAATTTATACTTCAACAGAATCAACACTACTTGCCAGTCAGCTTCTTTGGATTGAAAGACGGGAGGCCCATTTTCGAGGACTTCAGAGGGGGCTCTTCAAGGAAAAATGATTTATGATAATATTTTTCTTATCTATTTAAGAAAGAATGAATTTTGGATAAAAATTTTATGATCAAACTTTGTATTGTACTATTTTATTTCTACAAAATATATTAATGTTGTAAGGTTTATATTTAGAAGCTTTCAATTAAGAGTTATATTGAGATTTTAGACTAATATATTTATTTTTCCCTTGTTTCAAAGAAGTTAATTTTATGTCGCTAAAATCTTATTTTAAAATCAAACCAAACGGCAAAAAATGGTTTAATTTGGTCTGATTTAGAAAATGAAATGGTTTAAATGGTTTGGTTTGAACACAGTTCATCGCCCAAACTGAACTGTGTTCACTCCCTACTCTATCTATCCATGCCCCAACAAGAAGCTGACCCTCGAATCTCTCTCCGGTTCACTTGTGGGAGATGAATTTCGAGTGAGGTTACTGGCCCATAAGATGGCCTTTAGATAGCATATGCACATAAATTTGATGTTAGCCAATGGAAAACGTTATTCCATTTGTTTGACCTCATTACTTCAATTTTAAGGGCAAGCCCATTTCTTAGTCAATGGGTGGAGGAAGGACGCATATAGAAGATAAGCATATACCACCTTGCAACAAAAAAAAAATAAGTAGAAAAGAACTGTCATTTTCAGTGTTATGCTTGTTTAGATTGTTGAAAAGAGGAGGAGATTGAATACTATTAACAATTGCTAGTGGAAGTACTTTCACAATATGTTTGGTAGACAGGATTGTGTAATAGTACTTTTACAACATGTTTAATTAGGATTGGATATTATCACATATAGTATTAAGGAAGAAAAAACAGCTAAGATCTTGTTCATTATAATGTGAGCCCCTTCAATGCTACGTACCAAACATGAATTATGGTATTTCTTTGTAATGTTGATCTTTGATTAAACACTAATCTGTCTTGCAGATTCAACCAGTTTTGAGCATTGTTTTACTGTTATTGACAACGGAGGACGATTCTTTGCCATGAGACATGGAAAGAGGGTGCCTAAACTTAATAGGCCCCCTGACCAGCGTCGAGCTCTTTTGCGTAGTCTGACAACTCAACTCCTGAAGCATGGCCGCATAAAGACCACTAGGGCAAGGGCCAGTGCAATGAGAAAGTATGTTGATAAAATGGTCACTCTGGCAAAGGATGGTTCTCTACATAAGAGAAGGCAGGCTCTCGGCTTTATCTATGAAAAGGAGATCGTGCATGCATTATTTGCCGAGGTCGAAGAGAGATATGGGGACAGAAATGGAGGGTATACAAGGATAATCAGAACTCTACCGAGGCGAGGAGACAATGCACCAATGGCTTATATTGAACTCGTGTAACTGCTAATTGATCCGTTTGGGTAAAGTTTGTTCACTGCGTTCAAGAAAATTTTGGAAGAGAACCTTTTACTCTATCCAATTTACAAAAACATGCCTTTTGATTGCTCTCTTTGGTGTAGCATATAATCATGCCAAGTGATGACTATTCCATATTTAGGACATCAATTGAATAGCTGCTCCCAAATTCTACTCGAATATTGCATTCTTAATCTTGTGATATGTTTCATTATTAGTTATAGCCCATTTGATTTTTCTCAACATATTTAGTAATTGAATACTGCCAGGACCCTGGCTACGATTTATACCTTAGTGAATAGCTTGAGCACGACGCGCACTTCAGAGAATTGGTAAGGTTGAAACATCTTACCTAAAAGTTTGAAATGACCGAGTGAAGATATATTTATTTATTCAAATTTCATCTTAAGCACATCATTTGATGTACCAGGCAGATTCATCTTATTATTGAAAGCTCAACACACAATTTTCTCAAGAGGTTATGGCAAGATTTGAACTTACAACTTTTGCACGCTCTAATACCATGTCCATGTGTTCTTTTTGGTTCAAGTATAAGCATCTTCATATTCAGCAGTTAAGATAGAGTACATGCAATTTTCCTGGATTTATAGAGTATGTTTTAGTTTCTGCCGTTGTGACCTCTATGCTGAAGGGAGCACTCAGTGCTCGAAGTTTAGGCATAATTACTGGTTCAAATGTTGGAGAGCAAATCTAGTCTTCTACTTGAAGCAGTTCTCATGGAGGAAATTTTCAAGCAAATGCATGGTTTGAATAGAATTTTTAGAATCACATTGGAAAAATTTACCTTTCAAACTAGCTTGTTAAAGTGTGTGTTTTAAGTACCTACAAACCCTCCCATGGAACAAAATTACACAATTTTCAATATCCAATTTTTTATTTTTTTTGCCAACTTTCTAGCAGCAGCAACAGCGAGTCAGTGACAACCACCTCTTTGAAAACCGGAGTCGGACAACTGACTCCTCT
This sequence comes from Fraxinus quadrangulata, assembly GCA_903798255.1. Lineage (NCBI taxonomy): Eukaryota > Viridiplantae > Streptophyta > Magnoliopsida > Lamiales > Oleaceae > Fraxinus > Fraxinus quadrangulata. The sequence continues at coordinate 8,711 of CAIGRB010092574.1, read as the reverse complement.
GATCCATAGAAAATGTCAATTTCTTGGCCTCGTTCTGAACTGGTTCCGTTGAACTAGAGCTTCCTTGATTTCGGGTTTGAGGTGAAGTGTAGCTTAACATGAAAATGTACCTATTTTTGTTAATTTGAAGTAAGGTCCAAATGTTAATTAACATGCATATCTTGTCATATACTTGTCAGTGAAGATTAGAAGTGTAACAAAGAAATAATGTACCTGATGTAAAATTCAAAAGCAGTGATTCTACTACAGTACCACAACTACTACTCAGTGTGTCTTGCCTTGTTCAAGGTTTTTACCAAGCCTTTCGCGATTTTCCAAAACCAGAATACGTTCATCATCACCAGAACTGGGGGTACTGCAAGCAAGCTGTAGAAGCCCAAAGGGTACACTTTCTTCACCTGAAAAAGAAAGGAACAAGTGTTAATCTTCACTAATTCTTCTTCCCCCATATATTTTCTTTGAATTCCGCACTTGAATTTTATTTGCTGAAATTTAAGAGCTATATAATTGTCATGCTGAAGGTATTGATTTTATGTGTCTAGTCGCATTTCAATATTTACGCTGCTTTTGTGGCTTCAAGGCCCCGTGCACACCATCTCTTCATATATGAATAGTTCAAAGGAGACAGAAACTGGTAAGAAAATTGGACGCTTGCACTACTAGGTAATGTTAAGGAAGGAGAAAAAAAGGCTACACTCTTCTCCATTATGTTGTTCAGTCTCATCTAATACTGCGGACTAAACATGCACTTAATGTACAATGATGCATGTCACCTACCTTAAATGGACTCTACATTTTGTAGTCAAGTGCTTATGTTGAACACTCCATACTTGGCAGGGGCAAAGGATATGGATCTTTCTTTTTTAAGCATTTTGTTTATAGAATTGTAGATGTTTGTGACAAAACTTCCATATCGATGTGTTACATCAGCATAAATGGTTGAGGAAAGAAAGTTCTGTGAGTTCAAAACTGTCTTCCCCATGGCATAGTGTGCAGATTGGATTGTTAAAATTTGTTTTTAATAAAATCTCATACTAATCTTAATTCAACCAGGACACCAGGCTTGATACTATTTTAAATTAGGATCTTTTGGTGGTCCAAAGATGCATCAAATCTTTTGAAAAGCAAACTTTAGTCTATATTATAGGACTAATTCATAAAATTAATAAGAGAACAATGACTCACCTGATCAAAATGGATAAACATGTGGTAGAAAAAGTAGATAAACAAAAGAATCCTGGCTACCTGAAGATCAAACTTCTGTGTTACAGTCATCATGTGATCTAAAAATCAGAAGCAAATATTTTATCATCTCATTTAAATAAAAAATTACAGATCTCTAATATTCGAAAAGAGATACAATAACATAAAAATACAGTATATTTCTCTTTCTGGGAGAAGACAAAAATCCTCCCTTTTGCCATTTGGATAAGATATAGAGGGTTAAGTGCCGCTTCTACGGGCACATTGCAAATGATGCCCTCCCAGTTTCAGAACAACATAATCACCCCCCCTTGTTTCTAAAAACTGTGCAAATTACCTCCGACTCATTCGCAAACCATGGAGGAGTAACATACAAGGTCTTGAAAACCACCATACTGTGGTTAGGGTAGTTCATAACCATAGGCAGTAAGTAGAAGGCTTCTCAATTTGTAATGCGCCTAATTTATATGTAATGTGATTAGAAAAGTAGCCTAACACGAAAATACATGTTCACATGCTGTTAAATGATACTTGCAATTCTGTTATATGTTAACATGCACATATTACATTTTGCAGAGCTGCAAACAAGAAGAATTCTGAACTAGAATAGAATCACCATACCAGCCACCCCAAGAATAAAGCCACGCCATTGAAGATGTACAGTTTAGACGACTTCTGACCAGCACATCAAGATACCTGCACATATTCCAAGAGTGATGAGCAAATATTGGACCGAAGGAGATGGAAAAGGGAAAGAAAATAAATGATTTCATGTGTTAGCTGACCATCTTAGATTAACAAAGGGAGTAGTGCTCTCCGAAAAGAGAACCATCAGTATGTAAATCTGTGCATGACCGCTCGAAAGAGATTGAATAATCGAGTACATAGAGAGTCCATGGTGGAAGACCTAACAAAAGATTTTTCCATTTACATCAAGATTACTCCGAGATATTATTTATATTAAAAATATAATACTTTTATAATTTTTAAAATTTAAAAAATAAATATAAATATAGAGCGGACAAAAAATCAATACCAGAAAACAGAGTGAGAAAAAATATTTATTAATTACTCAAAAATTCAAGTAAATGCACCACAGCACCAGTGGTGAACCAAGAACCCTAAATCTTGTTTAGGAAGAAAGATGCACAATTCCATATAGTTCTAATTTGTCGCAAACATTGGCAGAATAATAGGCAAGCATGTACCTTACATTGAAAATATAACAGTAAGCGAAAATTATAATCAGAATTCATTACCCGGTCAAATAAACCTAACTTCTTCCGAAGTTCATAACACCATAGTAGTTAAAAGTATTTTGTGTCACTGTACTTACATACTCCATGCCTCCTAAAGCTGGAAAGTTATAAATAATCATTGCCAAGTCTGTTAGAAAGTAACCAATGGAAATCTGCATCATTTAAAAAATAAAAGAATCAAATTAGATGTATTCCTCAATGAATATGATAAATAGAGTACTCAAAAAGTGTAAAATCAATTGTTTTGATTTCCCATAATAATACCACAAAAGAACATCGAGGTGATCTTCATTTAAAAGTCAGCATATCATAAAGTTAAGGGAGACAGTGAATTTTCATTATAGTTTTGTCAAGAAAATGAGCAACTTTTTAAACTTCAAGGAATTATTCACTTTAGTCCATGACTAAGCATCAAGAATCATTTGTAGATAACAATAAGATACAAAATCAATAAAATAACTATATTATTACAAAGTAATCTCAAGACTGTGTCATTGGAACATTAACATACCCCCAGTATGGAGTCTGATAAAGTTGATGTTCTATTAACGATCAAGTCATCATCAGATTCGGCAAATAGATTTGAGGCAAGCAGGAGATATAGAGAACCAGCTGCCACAATAATGGCATGAAAAGTAGAGAACCCCCTGCAATAACAAACCATCATTAGTCTAGATATGAAAACGTTGTATGTAAACTGGGAAACTATATCACATAATAAAAAGCATAGATGTACATGAAAAAATAAATAAATTAATTTATTACCGGTTGGTCCATTCAAGTTTCACCTTGTTGTCGAGTTTACAGTATCCCTTGACGAATAGAGGGCTAACTGCACCTGTTAATTCATAAACCTTCAACAGAAAAATTGGATATCTTTAAAAGGTAAGGTATTAGAAATTAAATATGTATGCTAAACGGTCATAAGATTTGCCGAATGCATTTTTTCATTCAGCATAAATAGAAGGGTGAAAATATTTATAAAAACTTGCATAAAAGGATGATATGTGGGAGCCAAATTTGCATATCCCTCAGCCACGAGTTAGGCAATTTTTTGACCCCTTTAGGATTCCTTCACCAACCCCACCACAAGATGACCCTTGCCACCCCGCAATGAGTTTGGATGTGACTTGCCCCATCTGAGGTTCAACACCATTCTAGACCTCCTCATTATGTTGAAAGCTTGATGCACAAAGTCCATACACATTCTCTATGTTCTTCAATCCTTCGGCACAAAGACCAAGCCAATTATGATACATGGCCTCAAATTTATGATAGGCTCCCAATAGTGCATCAACTTTTTGCTCCATTATCATTGACCTTTCTAGCCATATAACCCTTTTCTTCTATTTGATTGGCCTTTTCTATGGGTCGTCATAGAAGTGATGGGATGTCAAAGTTGGGTCAATCCCGGCATATCCATAGGCTTCTAAGCAAAGATGTCTCTGTTCTGTAAGGGCACATCTTTGTTATCTCGCACAAACGTTTTTAAGTACCTTCTCACAACTATCCTTCAAAGTGCTCCTTGTTTCTATTGCTCTGATCCTACAAAAGTTTTGCCCCATTCTTACGTTTACTCTCTGTGTCTCTTCTACTTACTTCTCTGCTCGAGATAGTAACTCTGTCACATGCTTACAGTAGGTGGTGATTTGATCAGCAAGATGAAAAACTACCCTCGCCTAAATACATTGGTCAAGATGTCTGACAGCAATTTCAAGTTGAAGTCTAGGACAGACAAAGCCTATTAGTTGAATCTTCGAATGTAATCATGTAGGGGCTTCCTTTCTTCTTCCCTGGCATTAGCTACCCAAATGTCTGTCAATATTGCTAGCACTGGCAAAGTGTTTGAGGAAATGGTTGCTAAAATCTTCAATTCTACTCATGGATGAGGAGTTGGAAAAACCGTGTTTGATAGGCTTTTTAGTATGGTCAATAATATCATAAATGTGATGGCATTAGAAAAGTCATATAGCAACACGACACTTTTAAATCCTTCTAAGTGCTCCCTCGGACTCCATCGGATCAGAGGTTTGGTCATCCGCTGGCAAAGCAAGAAGCCTGACGTAGGCTAGTAGTTGCTTTCTGGATTCAGTGAATCTTACCCTTGTTAGGTCCAAATTCAGGGCCAATCTTTCTATACAAGAGCTGCTGGCATAGATCTTTTTCTGGTGTATATTTCCCTTTGATCTGATGCTCATTTTCTCAGTTGGAACAAGGAAGGGCAGAAGGTGATCTTAGTGGGCGTAATGGTTGAATTTTTTTCAAAATTACGGGTTCACAGCCTTAGCCAATGCCTGCGGGAATACTCGTTCCCAAATAAACCTACCACAATCTCCTCACTCTCTTCAACTGAAACTTACAACTAACAGACAGGGTTCAATGCACAGCTAAAATTGAGTGCCACAAATTTTTTGACCTTGACAGATAACATCAAAAATCATTCTACCTCTTCAGTTGCACCAAATTATCCCATCAAATTCATTTTTCTATTCGAAACTTTATGGGGACAAGACAAGAAACAATCTTCTTTCGCATTTCATGTGTGATTCTTGCAAGGGCAGATAATGGAATTGCACATGAAAAATACAGATGGCAAAAATTAACCTGCAAATAACTTGGCTGCATTTGATTGTCAATATTTTTCATGAAAAATATGTTTTCCACCTATTTTCCTACTTTCTTGCTATATGTCAAAAAATATTTTCTTACTTTGGGTCACGTCACCTCTCTCCTATCCCCTCTAGTCAACCCACCAATAAAAAATGAATAATTTTTTACATTGAAAACTAAATCAATCAAACATATTTAATTAATAATTTCCATACAAATAACAAAAAGAATGCATACTCACAGTTTTGCACATGATAATACCAGCAAAAACAGAAGACAGCCAGAGCACTTCTTTGCTCAGAGAAGCATGCTCAGAATGTTTATCAACCCAATTGATGATTCCATACTCCACGCCCACTAGTCTACACAGTTCCCACAAGAATAATGTAGAAAAAAATTAAAAAAATAACAAACAAATCAGTAAACTAAAACCAAAACAAATATGCCCGTGAATGATTGTGCCCATGTGAGTACATAATTACAAAGTTAAAACGAGACTAAACTTATATTACTAGGCAAAGTTTCAACAAGTATGAACAGCTCAGAGAGGTAGCTGAGGAGTTTTACAGGGAAGGTCAAAAGTATATACTAGTTCGTCTCTCTCAGTATATGTACATATGTATAGAGAGAGGAGCGGGAGCGGGATTTTCAAGTGACAATGACAAAAATAATGGGTGGCAAATTTCCAATAGAAAACTCTACAATTTGGAGTACGGGTGAAATGGTGTGGAACCCTGCGAATTCAGGAGTTAATTGTTTCAAACAGTTACTAACTTTCCAGAGTGTCACGTTGCACTCATTGAACTTTATGATACACATCATCAATTACTAAATTTAGTAAAATTGGACTCCATCACTCATTGGGCTGATTCCGTCTACATCGTTTGCAGACGTGGACGACGACGTTGACATTTGGCCGTTAAATGACTTCAACTCGACAGTAATCAGTCATGTCATTTCCAAACCCGTCTCTTTAACGGTCACTGAACTTTACAAAGTGTCACGTTTTACTCACTTAACTTTACATTACACCCAATCATTCACCGAACTTAGTAAAACTGCACTCCACCACTCATTGGGCTAATTCCGTCTACATCGTTTGCATACGTGGACGACGGCGTTGACATGTGGCTGTTAAATGACTCAATCTCGACAAGGTTCAAGTGAAGTCATGTACGCCTCAACATACATGTGGTAGGGATCATTACAATCATTATTGTAGCTACATTTTCATAGTCCATCGGTACATTGAGCAATTCAAGGCAGATTCAAAGTGGAAAACAAAAAGTATGCAGGCTACAATAAAGGAGGACTTGAAGATAAATATTACTAGAAATGTAGCTTGAAAAGCGAGAAGATATGCTAAACAACTGATTAATGGGACTATCAAAGAACGGTTTGGGTCACTAAGGTCGTATGCGGCTGAGGTTTTGAGGACTAATCCAGGATCCACAGTGATGATAGCACTTAGTGGGCAGGTTTTTCAACTAATCTTTTTTTCCCATCTCCATGACTCGTACGAGGGACATTTGGAGCCAATCGATACATGCAGGCACGCTTAGGAGAGAAGAAGACATGTGAGTACTTGTAATGGCTAATAATTATCATTTCATTTGCGTGCGTGCGTGTGTTATGTTTCGTTGGGAATTCATGAAATGGTTCTTTACTGTCGAGATGGAGTCATTTAACAGCCACATGTCAACGTCGTCGTCCACGTCTGCAAATGGTGTAGACAGGATTAGCCTAATGAGTGATGGAGTACAATTTTACTGAGTTCAGTAAGTGATTGAGTGCAACGTAAAGTTAAATGATTGAAATGTGGCACTTTGTAAAGTTCAGTGACCGTTGAAGAGACAGGTTGGGGGATGACATGACTGATCACTATCGAGTTGGAGTCATTTAACGGTCAAATGTTAACGTCGTCGTCCACATCTACAAACAGTGTAGACGGAATTAGCCCAGTGGACGATGTAGTGCAATTTTACTAAGTTCAGTGAGTGATGGCGTGCAACGTAAAGTTCAGTGAGTGAAACGTGACACTTTATGAAGTTCAGTGACCGTTGAAACAATTAACTCGCGAATTCAATATATTAAGAAGTGGGATGAGAAAGTGAAACGGAATGGGCTCTTGAAATTGTACAGCTGTGTTTGAACAAGAGATTGACTCATTGTTGGCTAATTAATTTATTGTATGAGATATAATTGGAATAGTTTTTTTCAATTAAATAATAAAAAAAATTCACTTTCTTTTTTACATCTCGTCTGAATGTAAATCATTATATAATTCAATTATGTACAAATAACATTATTCATGAGTTACAAATGAATATGTAGCGGGATTTTAGGGGATGGAATTGGCAAATATAAATTCTGTAAAAGAAGTGATAAACAAGGGTGTACATATAGAAAAAATCGGAGTTCAAAAAGGAATAATGCTACTTATACATAAAGAATTACATGTCAATAAATCGTCAAAATCAGATTGGGAATTTTTTTTTAAAATTTGGTTGAAGCAATTTTAAATTTTTGCAGCTTTTACTTTCATCTTTTATTTACTATATCTACGATCCCAAAATTTTCAATTATGTGCGTTTGAAGGACATATGTCTCTCAAGTTAACTCAAAAAAATTATTTTGACCATATTTAAAAGAATTAAAAATTGCCAAAACGAAAAAAGAAAAAGAAAATATAATTTTCTTCCTAAACCCATGCACGACCGCCTACCACCACTCCCATCAAATCCTTCTTCCCAAACCTATCACCACTGTCCATTTTTTCACGCACGGTAAGTATATGTGTGGAGGGTTTGTGTTGAATTTTAATATATATTTTCTCTTTTCTCTCTGTTTCCCCCCTATGAAGCCATAAAATATGTTTCGGAACTTTGGGCTGACTGCAGAGGCTATAGAGATATTTTTTGTTTCGTTTTGTTTTCTGATTTTTTAATTATTTTACGTGAGAAATGTAAATTTATCATTTTGTCATTTAAAAATTAGTTAAAATATGGTCAAACTTAATTTTTTTTTTGGGTCAACTGATGGTCATACGAACATAATATGTCATTCAATCGCACACAATTGAAATGTTTGAGACTGTGAGTGTAAAAAATGAATGATTATGGTAAAATTGCAAAATTTTAAAAATTTGAAATCATGATTGCTATTATACCTAAAATTTAAAAATATAACTAAATTTTAATAAATAGTTATATTATTAGGGGTGGCAACAGAGCGGGAATGAGACGAATCGATCATTCCCACCTCCATCTCATTTGTGTATTTTTGTTACCTTGTTCCGTTCCCTATCTAGTTAAAGCAGGATGGGAAGGCAAATCTCCTAACACATTTATCGCCATGTTTATTATTATTTTTTATGTATTTAATTAGTAAAATATTATTATTTTTTGTTTCAATTGGTTAAGAATAACTCGTATCCTATTTAAAAGTAATGATAAATTTTTTTTTTGTTTGATAAAAAACTTAAATTTGAAATTTGTTGGAAATACTTCAAGTATGGAGTGACAAACAACTTCCAAAAAGTCTTCATAAATAACTTCCAAATTTTGTAGAAATTTCGGCAGAGTAACGGTAGGAAATGTACTCCAAAAGAATCTCCAAAAAATGTGCAGTATGCAGAAA
>CAIGRB010092555.1:22753-41126 GCA_903798255.1 Fraxinus quadrangulata | reverse complement strand
TTTTTTTTTTTTTTTTTTTTTTTGGCAATTGAAAAACATTTTAGACACAATGGTAAAAACAATTATCACTTTTATGGACAATTTTCATGAAAAACAAAGTCAAACGGACACCAAACTTTCAACATTTTCTAGTGAAAAATTATACCAATCAAACACAATTAATTACAATTCCCAGTAAAACAATTTCTGGACAATTCAATTTCCTGAAATTCATTTTCTTTTCACATTTCCAATCAAACGGACCCTAAGATTTAAGAAAAACTTGTTTTAAGATTATCTCGAAATGTCAAAAAATAATGACATAAATGTAGAAGTTTTACAGAATTTGTAAGTGTCAGGAAAAAATACACTGAAGTTGTTCAAGAAAAGTGGCTCAAGTATTTCAAAATTTTATAGCTCCAGGCTACCACAAATGAAGTTGTTCCACATGTGCAACTTAATTAAAAATATGAGCACAGGTTATAAGGTAGACCATTCACCTAGAGACATTCTTTGACTGAAAAGCACAGAGTCTACCGCTTATCAGTTGCGCGTTCTTGGGCATAGGTTGAATGGATTTAGTTGGTAGAACAAATATACGTAATTTATCTCTGTTGATTTCTTGCAGAAAGAACTGATAGAAAAATTTTACACCACGATTCCTATCATATTGTTATGTAGTAGATTAGATTCAACCCTTGGATACATGCATATGTGTGAACATGCATGTCAAATGTTAAAAGAAACGTTGTGATTTGAACATGGTATCCAAGCAGGTAAAAATTTTGGTGTTAGCCATTTAATCAAATTGTGTCTATGCCAGACTTTGATAGTAAAAAAATGAATCCTATTTAGACGTGACGGGGCATGTTTTAAAATAAGATTTAAATAATATACAAGTTGCCCTCTTTATCGCTCAAGTTTTCAAATCAAGTGGTTCGTATAACGGACCAAAAGCTAACCAAATTAAGAAAGTTAATGATTATCAAATGACATAAGAGCAACCAATGTCCAAGCATTAATTAAATGATTTACGGGTATAGATAAATAAGAAGGGACGAAGTTTTCCAAGTTGAGAAAACTACCATGCAACAACAAAGATATGGAAGAAATTACCAGCTTTAATATGCACACTGCACGATGACTCAGAGTTTGTCTCCAATGACCATCTACAGTAAACCTGATGCACCAAAACATATTACTCAGTTATAAAGTTAAATAAGAACTGCAAATATTCGAAGAGAAAAAATGGATTCGAGAATATATATATATATAGAAAAAGCTTCAACTGCCCAGTCCTAAAGATAGAAAAAGCTTTAGCCTGCAAACTTGAAACATTCCAATATGTACTTCTACTAGATGTATTGAAACCACGAGACTGAAAAGCACAGAAACAATGGACGACGTTTTGAGTACCTCAAAATATGACCCGAAGGGGACATCATGTGCCTGTTGAACTGTCTCAAACACCTAATTAAAGAAAAAAAATGAGAAAATAAGCTATTATTTTTCTTCAGCGTCACCGAAAACTAACAAACTAGATTGATATTTAAATAAACAGGAATAGAAAAACAAATAAATGTTCCCACCAGAGTTTTCTTATCTGGAGATAAAACAGCGTGTTGCACTTCTGTCATTGCTGTATCTGGAGGGCACATAGGACTGTTGCACAAGGTTCTATAGGTAATTTGCCTGACTTGACCATTGTACTCATCAGCAGTATACCACTGACCCATCTGAAGTTAGCATGACAGGAAATATCAGATAGATTCTAGAAAGTTTATGTACAAAACGGTACAGTGGTAATATAGGTGTTGGTTTTTCCTCAGCACAGATGTATAAACCACGCAAAGGTTATAGATCATTTATGTCTATACATACAGCCATAGTGGTTGACTAACTCTAATGTCTTGCTAGCTTGCATATGGGCACGTCTTCACACTATTTTACAGGTTTTATCCCTTTAAAATGTAGAATATGGATTACCACCAAACTGCAGTTCATTTAGTCAGTGTCTGGACAAAGCTCCACAATACAGAACACGAGGGACAAATTTTAGGTCTGGAAACTTCTATGCTGGTATCCCCAAGCTATAGTGGCAACGCAACGCCATGAACAAATATAGAGTTCTCCTTACAACTCCAACTATTTGTTTTTACGTACTCCAGTATGTGGTATATATAATATTCTCCCAAGTTGCACTTTGACAGATGATATTAGAATCCATTACTTACTGTGACATTAGAGTCCTTTCTGGCTGTACGATACTCATTTGTGAAATTTGAAGTGTCATCAAACAAAGTTTCAAAAAATTTCTCTGTTGTGCATGGGAACACGCCCTACAAATTATTTTGCAAACAAGAAAGAATTTATCAATATGATGTTAAAATAAGGTAACAAAAAGTAGAACTGTGAGTTTGTGCACACTTTATAAACGCTAGAAAGAACATCCTCTTTGATGAATGGTTGAAACTTTTCAGTCTTGGGCACACTTTCCTCAGGAAGCTTAGATTTCCTTTCACTGCCTCTGACAGAGCTACTATGGCGCAATGCTGACTGTTCCTTATCCTGTGTTCACAAATAAGATCAACAGTTGGAACACTTCGAGCAGATTACCAAAAATTCTTACCCGTGTAGAGCAAGTTATATTCCTTAAAAGCCAAAGTAGTAACACATCTGATAAGAACTTATCACTTAAAGTTAAAACAGCAATGCATAATTCATCATATACTACAATCACATATATCATTGTCTGTTTACAGTTGTGTCACTACTTCATGTCTGAGTGTAAAGTGTGGACGTTCAGCATGCAGCACGTTAAAAAGTTTTAGTTTCTAATTAACTAAATCTATACATGTAAGGCATTAAAACTGTAACCCGGTCAATCAAATGCTTCACATGTGAAAAATATAACATTTCCTTGAAAACAATTCCTGTTTTCAGAAGATCCAAAATTGCATGATTATCAATGAGAGAAGACCTCATGCACTTTTGACTTGCTCACTATCAATAGGTTTCGAGTTAAATCATCCTAAATAGGAAGCGGCACTATCTCTAAAAACCAAGAAAGATTACAGATGTGGAAGAAGGGAAAGGAAGATTAAACAAGAGCAGAGGGTAAAACCTTCTTCTCAGCTTCTAGCATTGCATGATAGTTCTTTACTGTAAGCTGTAAAGCTCTCAGTGCATGGTTTCTGTTCCAGAATGATGCGAACATATATCTGACTCTACCTGAAAGATAGAAATGGCTCATATATGGCATCAAAGTCTTCAAATTAAGTGGAAATACATCTACAAACAACAATACGAAATATGAACTTTTAGAATATAAATTAATATTTGAAGATCACTACAAATCTGAACAGGATCAGTGTAAAACTTGTTGAATATTATTTTATTTTCAATAACTAAACAAGATCAAATGCACACTCATGTCTGTGATGGATAGTTGGTAGCCACATCTAGTTTTCACCTACACGTGTTCATAAATAGGTGCTACCTTAACAATAGGCTTGACAAAAAAGATAGAACGGCCCTTTTCAAAACATTCTCTGAAGAAACAAGGCAATATTTGTTTACTTTCCTACCAGTCCTCTCTTGAAAGGAAAGCCCTCTAAACTGAAATTTTTTACCTGTTTCCAAATACACGGTCCGAGGTATTTTCAGAGACTAGATTGCTTCTATCTTACCGTAAGAAATCCCTGCAAAATCTATTTCAGATAGAGCATACAATCTCAATGGCATGGGGTAGAGCACTTAATGGGCTAGGGCAGCCCCATTTCGCCTTACCAACCCAAGATTGCACTCGAAAGCTCTATTCAACCAATCTCAAAGCCCTATACCGCCCCTTCTCTTCGACGAAGCTTTACCACACCTTCCCTCGAAGTACCCAGCTTTCTCCTACCTATGATATGTCCTTTGAATCCAATGCCACAAAATGTCGGATGTGTAGTCACAATAGAATGGACAAAATAAAAGATGAGAATGTAGGCATACAATTGGAAGTGACCTGAATTGAGAAGAAATTAGGAGAAGGAAGAGTTAGATGGTTGAAATATGTCTTGCAAAGATTGAAAGAAACTCCTGTTTACAAGAGCAATGTGCTACCAGACAAAAACTATCACTGCTTGATGTGGCTGAAAATAAAATAGGTTTCATTGGATCATCAGGTAGATGTAACCGTACGTCGAATAGAGTTGAAGAAAAGGATACTTTTTCTCTAACTCCAAATTTATTGAAAAGAAGACTTAAATTGTTGTTGTTGTCTTTTATATAGGTACATACGCATTGTATTAAAAAATTAAATGTGGTTACCACTAAATTATCTACACGGTCATCAAGAGAATATAGAATTTTTCGGTGATCTCTACCCAGTATATATTTGTTGTGATCAGACAGCCCACGAAGAAGATTAAAAATGCATCCTTATGATAGCAAAATAAGCTAAACTAAATCCTTCACCATTAATTCTGGGTAATCCAGACACCAGTATATATATCAGCAAAAACAAGCAACAGAAGCAGCCCCGTGGAACTAAATTGATAAGAAATTCTGCAGCTAATTGTATCATCGCTTAATTGCTATGCCAAATTCATGATCATCGTCTTCGGTTTTTCCCCTTCTTGAAATGAAAATTAGAGTAAATTTTCGGCTTGACTTCTACAGCATTTGAACTATATGAATCGTGGAGTAGATTTTACAGATGCTAATAATGTAGTCGACAGCATGTTCCACTTAAACTTAAGATAGGAAAGTAGTAAAAATTTAATGATAGGACACTTGATGGAGAAAAATAAATACTAACCATCTGGGTTTCCTAAAGGAGGGACACCATGTCCACCAGCACCCATACGAAGAATTATTGTAATAGCGGGATTGATAAAAGCATGTTGGCTCCGCCTTATCTGAAATGGAAAAATGACTAAAAGATTCATTATTTCGGACAGCCAGTAAATCCCATCCGTCTGAAAAAAATTAGGATCACAGAAAACAAGGCTGTGTACCTCATCTATATCTCCAAAAGGTATAATCACCTGCTACAATGAAAATGTAAACATAAGAGTGCGTACAACTTAAAGGAGTTTGAAACAAAAAGGAAGGCGGGCTTTAGAGTAAAAATTATACAATCTGAAACCAGATGCTGGAAAATAGAAGTTCATTTCGACTAAAATACCAATAAATATGAATGGCTCATTCCTGGAGTGGTTTCTAAAAGTATTTAGTGAAAATATGAGGCACCGACAAAAGATAAAACTTTTAAGTGAACACGTTGATACAAGGCCAAAACTTATATTTTAGCAAAAGAAAAGGTAAATTAGCTTTCATAGGAACTGTGGAAAAGGTTGACATCATATTCAGATGAAGATTCTAGTTATTTTAGCATGATATTCGAGATAAGTCACCAAGACAAACCAAATGGTGCTCGAAGGCACCAAGAATACTCTCCATGTGTCGATTAATACAAAAAATAGCAGTGTAGTCATGCAGCAGAGACCATTTACCTGCCAATTGCCAATAATGCCTTTCTATCTAGTGAGCAAAGGTTATAATCCTACCTTAAAGTTTATTCTCTTCACTGCCATTTACCTGCTTTTAACCACTAATTGCTATAATGAAATACAACACCACCACAAATTAAGCCTTATTCCCAATAAATTTGGGGTTGGCTACATGATTCATTTTTGGCCACTCTTTTTTATCCATTGACACATGTATAGGAAGATACTATGCGACCCATCCTTTACAAGCATAGTAAAGTGGGTCTCTGTCTGACTTCAAATTCATTTATTTTTGCAGCATTTAGGCATTTTCCCATGTACTTCTGTGTTATGTATTATATCTGTTAGACTTGTTTACCTGTATCTCCTAAAGCATAGTTTCGTAGTTTTATAAATACAAACTACAAGCTCAAAGGCACATGACATCTGCCTTCTCATAGGGTAAAAGCATTACCATGTGGCTTTGCCTTCAAAAAAACAGATTCTATTTAGATTCTTACCTAGGGACACTTTCCAACAAACAATATTTAATATCATTTTTAACAGATCAAAAAGGAGGGACAATATAGGAAATAATAAGAATTCATAAACAAGAAATTATAATCTGACTAATCTTAATCTTCACAATTTACATTTAGCAATATATCCTATGTCTGTCTCCTAAGTCCTAGCACATGCATTACTAGAAACTATAATATACAAATCTTCAAGAAAAGTTTATAGAAGGTAAGAGATAAAAGTACCTGTTATACACAATACACATATGACCAGGAAATTTATAAAGATATCAGTTGTTACCCACCAAAATACCTGATGGGGGAAAGGACCACAATATCCCACATCACAGACTGAAAACTCCTATGATTGCTTTACTGCCCACAAGTGCTCCTTGAGTTTATTCTTTTGTTTTTTTGTTTTTGGTTTTTTTTTTTGGTATTCCATAATAAAAAATAATTGTTAGGGTCACGTTTCTAAATCATATTCCTAACTTTTCTATGAAAAAGACAGGAGACGGGAACCCAAAGGTCCACCTGGTATGCACTAATAGTAGTTGCAGAGAGAATAAACTAAAATATGAGAACTTCATAATACAGCAAAATGCACGTCTCTGCCAAAGAAACTTGCATATCAACCATAAGTCTTTAATAGAGGTTCTCATTTAGCAATGTTCTCCAAAACTCTGGTCACCCAACTTTCAAAACTTGGTCATTTTACATAAACCTTCACAGAGCTCTTAAGAATACAAGATATAGGGGGCCAGAAACCTAGTAAGACAAATGATCAAAGGTCTTGTGAATGTTATTAAACATCAAATCATGTATATTAGAAACCATGAACCTTTAAAAAGAGCTTTGGAAGTAAAGTCAACATAACCTGGCCACAAAGACAAAACTGCTGGCCAAGAAGTTCTATAGAGGTAACTCATTAATAGGAATAAGTTCTGAACAGAAGCCAAATAATCAATAGGAACCAAAGACAGAAGTTGACCTTCATTTGCTTCGAAAATACGTTAGAATGGAAGCAGATGTGCCATGCTGATACATACATACGGCCATGATACAAAAACGATCTCTCAAGAGCACACGAATAGCTATGCTCAATGACCTGAAAATATCCTCACCAATATTAGAAATTGAATTGGCCTATATTACATTCCATTCAGAAAGGCTAACTTTTTTCCAAATACTACTCAAAGCATTCTACAGAAGCAGATAACTAGGCTTATCCGAACTGAAAGTAAAAATCATGCCTCATCTGGAAGAAGATTAAATATTGTTTGCAGTGGCCCAGGTTTCAGGTGAACAACTGTAGGTTCTTGTTTATCCACAACCCTCCGACGATTATTAGAAAGAGCATAGATATTCGCTCTACAAAAGAATAGTTTGCATCAGTTCAGGAAAATTGACAGCTTACTGGAAAAGTAATTCCATCAAAGAAGAAAATTGTAGGATGATTATTAGATTAACATTCATTTTTGAACAATAGAAACTGACTCCAGTAATAATAATAATAATAATAATAATAATAATTCATTCACCATTTAGCATATTGAAGCAAGAATAGGATGGTCAACCATCACAATACCAAAGCTACAAAAAGGTGAAGATCAAATAATAAATTCAAAAATTTCAGAATTTCAGAAAACGAGAAATTCATTTAAAGATATTAACCAAATCAATCCATCATTCTGTACAATTTGTTATTCAACGTAGTTAAAGTGATTCATAAACTTGTACTTGCAACTAGTATCATGAATTACACAAAATATAAACAAAAAATGGACAATGAGCAGAAATACTGGACATAGATAGATGCACAAGTTGGACAGCTTCTAGAGTTATACGTGCTAAAATGCTTTCTTAAATTCACATGATCTTAGCTTCGTAAATTTAGATAAAGCATGTAAACCCCAAAAGGGAAACGTAGCGACTTCTGCTACATGTTAGAACAATTAATTTCTGCTAGAACTGAAAAACCAGCAGTATTGCATGTTAAACATTTTTAATTTTTATCTTATATCAGGTGATGTTGATGTCATTGTACACTCTTAAACTACAAGATTCATGAATCAGACCTTAAAACAAAAAAGTACAATTTGTAAAATTTAACTCTCTTTTGGATTGGCAGTCTATGCGATCAAAATTTTGGACTAAATTTACAAGTATCGTAGGAGCCAAAATTTTCTTTATTCAGTTAAATAAAAATTAACTACATTAATAGACGCGAAAAGAACAAAACTGACACTAAACACGAGAATGCACCTCAATGAGTTAGAGCCTCATACCAACAAATATAGCACAAGTTGAAGGTTGAGAATGAGAAGTTCAACTCAACATTGCAACAAGCATTCAGTAATGATTCAAGAAAAACTTCTTAAGTATAAATCAAAAAGAAACTTTTAAACCAATTTAGCGTGCTCCCAAGGTTCACAAAACCTTCCGCATTAGAAATACAAGTCAACTTCTTATATCATTAACCAACCTCGGCAGATTACAAACTGTATCCAACAATCATAAAAAAGGCCAATGCGAGACCTTCTGTATAACTAACTTTACCAAATATATGTAGGCCTAAGCTTTAAAAAAAATTTGTTTCACATTACAAAAAGATAGGAGAAAGAGAACATTAAAATTAAAAATAGAAATAGAAAAGAAAAAGAAAAATGTATTACAAAGACGAACCTGGAAGAATTCACATAGAGTTTACCCAAAAAGGAACAAATACATTCGTCAGAGACCTTCTGTATAATTAACTTTACCAAATATATGTAAGCTTTAAAAAAAAATTTGTTTCACATTACAAACAGATAGGAGAAAGAGAACATTAAAATTAAAAATAGAAATTGAAATAGAAAAGAAAAGAAAAATGTATTATGAAGAGGGACCTGGAAGAATTCACATGGAGTTTTAGCGTTTCAACTCGAAGACAGACCTGACAAACAATATAAATAACATGTTTCTAGGTACCTGAAAAATAATTATAATGTAACTGTATTAAATATTCAAAAGAACATAAATTGAGCAATATATTACCTGCCCAGATGGGCTGTCCAAAGTATACCATGTAGTAGCATTTTGACCTTCATTTTCGATGGGAATAGTTATCGAACCAAGAACTGCACTTTTCCAAATTATATCCCAATCATATATTGTCACATTAATCTGTTCATACAATTAGGTAAATGAATTGAATTAAGAAACCAGAACATGAAGAATACACTTGCTTGGATACTTAAAATACATGTTTACAGCAGAAATGTAAGAAATAATATTATTGATAGATAAAGTCCATAGATGCTCGTGCACAAGGTTACAAGAAGCTTCTGCATGATCTCATTTTTTATGCTAAACGCGAGCTCGATATCAAAACGTTTAGGACTCAGATGCAAAGCCTTAGGATTATTGCCTATAACTAAAAAATACTCTATCTAGGTGCTGGCTATTAAAAGTCAAAATTTTAAAAAGACTAACTTGGGCATCGAGAAGTTTGCCTGCACAAGGTGAGGTATAAGCCTCGAGGAACTTTAATGCGTAAACCTTATTATAAATTAATAAAGTAATTCAAGAAATTACAATTAAAATTATAGTTGTAACAAACCATAAACCACCTAATAAATTTACAAAAACAACATTCCAATAAAATTAAAAGCCTAATTTTCAAACTAAAGATATAAAACAAGTAAAAAAAGTAGCAAATAATAAACTAAAAAAGCAGTAATTGTACAACAAGACCATTGCTCCACAAAACACCGACAGTTAACACAAATGAAACTTGTCTATTAAATAATCGTGTCTGTTTGAAAAAAATAAAAATAAAAAAATAAAAAACCCAGTCAATAGAATAAAACACATGGAATTACGAAGGAAAAATATAAAGAAAGAGAAGAATTCACAAGTCTACTATCACTGACAATCTGTCGTCAAAAAGCTGAAATTTCACTAGGTGACTATCTTAATTCAGTTGAAGGAAGCTAAGGCATGTCTGGCTCCTCGTTCTCTCTCCAATATTCAATTCCATTTTTTTCAGCATCTTTTTTTTTGGTGGGGGTGGGGGGGTTGTTATATGTAAAACAACCCAAAACTCTTCAAACATTCTATGCTGTGAAGAAACTAGCCTACAAAGCTGAGGCAGGTAAAGAAAGATTTAGAAAGGGCAAGGCCAAGGAGCGGATCAGACACCTCGAGGCATGTGATGAAATTTTTAGTAAGCCAAGGCTTAGGCCTTGACAAATGGCGCAAATCGTAAGCTAGCTCTAAATGAAGGCCTCACATGGCACAAGCTGTGCACGGTTTTAAAAACAATTTTCTTAATTAGAATATTATTATGCTTGAAGAAGTATTCCAAAGGAATGAGTATGATAAAGTTTTTCCCTGGAATACAAATTCCAATTCTGAACATATAGGTGATAGCTTGAAAATATACAGAATGATATAGATTAGATGGATATGATAAACCAGCGTTGATTTGTAAAAGACAATGAAAAAAATGGACAAAACAAAATTTGTTACTTAGGCTAAAAAGAAAAGAAAAGGAGTTCTTTTTTTTTTCAACAAGTAAAATTTTATTAGAAAATGCCTGCAAACCAAGCACAATAATATACATATAGTAGGTTATATGTCACATTTACAGTCACGAAAGAATCGAAACATAACCACCTCTACAGGAAGCTCATCAACGGAAAAATTGAACTCCTCTCCCCACATAGGATTTCTTGATCCAGGAACCATTGAACTGCATCAATCACCGTTTACATCTTAAAAAATGCATACAAATGTATCGCTAAAAAGTATGTATTGGATACCAATAACAAAAATTATGCATACAAGAAAATGAGTAAAAATATCTAGAATCGTGTTCAAATTCGAAGCAATAAAAAATGCAACAACAACAGGCATTATGGAAAATGCAGTAAACTGCTTGTTGAAATGCAGATGGTATTATTCAAATGATTTATTTAAATCAATTTACCAAGTTTTCCTATTAGTAAGAGAAACACAATGAGGAAATGTAGACTTTCATGACTTTTATGATTTTAATACAAAATATGAAGCTGATTGCGCATAATACTTGGAAGAATTGAACTTTGTAACTGAATGGCTATAACCATGTATGATTGAATCATTCTCAAGCTTGTCTATCAATTGTACTCTTTAAAAGGAAGGGGTCGTGGAATGTTCAAAGTGTATTAGATCAAATTTGAGACAATGTGATACTATTCGGAAAAAGATCTCATTATTGTGAAGGAAACCAAGCAGCGGATTGGCTTGCCAATGAAGGTTATGTGACTCAAAAGTTTCTAAGAAATTCAAGCTAATAAGATTTCCCGGAGGCTTCAACCTACACTCAACTTGGAAAAACAAGAGGTTCCATATATTTGTATTTTAGTCAGAAATATGAGATTATACTACACAATTTTTTTTACATGTCATTTGCTAGATTACTCGTAATGGTAGTAACTCCACGTCTCTTGCTTTCAAAACTTGCTTTCACTTTGCTACAAGAGGAAAGAGAGAGTAAGCTTTAGTGGAGGCCTCAAAGTCACGCCCGCAAACAAAATAATAAATTAATAATAATAATAATAAACAGTTATTCTAGGTGCAATGACATAGAGTAGATTATGATTTAGTTTATTACCATAATTACTAGTTTTGAGTTAGGAAAATTTTCAATTCATTATTTTAGAACGTTGTTCTTTTGTTTGACATATTGAATATAAATAGAAGGAAGACTTACGAAGTTATCCCTCAACCAACGGATCTTGTTGCCACTGGTCCAAACCTATTTTTATTGACAGCAGAGTCTACAACCTTCTAGTTTTGTAGCGTAATTTGTCTCAATGGCACATTTCGTCCATTTAATTATTTAATAGTCCATATTTTGGTTGAAAAGACCATTATACCCTTATTTCTAGTTAACATGAATAAAAAAATAGAAAAAAAATCTGAGAACAAAATCACCAAATTAAAGAAACCAAAGATTTAATATCCACATAGACCGGATTACAGAGAGCATAACTATGTTTGCTTCTATGCGTTGGACATTCTCCAATGCATCAAATGTCAAGAGTTACCGTTAAACCACCTCATCTAAAAGCTTAACATATTACAAGGGAGCGAATTTAGTTATGTTAATTGTCTTCAACATGCCCCTTAAACATGAAGACTGAGATTACTTTTATCAAAGGTTTGAACACGTGCTCAATTTTTCTCTGTCTAGCAGTGATACTTTAACCACGCACCAAAGAATACAAGAAGTACACTGACCCCAATTCCTGTCCATTTGGCAAGTTAATTCTTTACGATCTTAAATCTCCTTTTATTGCCTCCTATAATGGCCTAAGGTGCCAAAGTTCGCCACTAAAATAAAGGATGAGAAGTGGTGAAAGATCATTCTAATCTGTGATACCCTCCACCACTCTAGGGCGTTGATGCCCTTGTCAATGCATGATTTTCGAGAAATTGCGCTAATTTTGACTATGCTCACACTGGATGTAGTTCTCAAACCAACTGTGGCACTTGGGGAACCAACTCTGAAACCTTAGACTCACTACACTAACTTATGTTGTCCAAATCTTTGCCCTCTACTACACTGATCAATATAAACTCTAGAGGGGCTCTATTATCAGCTTTTACATTGTGCTTTATCTGCTAGTGCAGCAACCAAATGGATTTGATGACCACAGTATCCTTGCCACTAATCAAAGCCAAAAAAGTGATACATCCCTAGAACCAAACGCTCCCTCGAATCATATTCTCATTCCTTTTCAACTATTATCAAGCTAAGTAGAGTCCATATTTCTTAGCTCAAAAGTCCCTTGAGGAGCTCTCTGTTTGACATCTCTGTGCCACTCATGCGTTGCCTCCCGCAATTTAAGCTCCTCGATTAGAAGCTTAAGTTATTAGAGAGTTGGGAAAATTTAAGCATTTAAATGTTGCCTTCAAAAGTTATTCTAATAATTTTAAAATTTTGAAATGGCTCATATACTGAGGAATTACGAATATAATTGGTCAGCAGACTTGAAAGAACTAGAGGCAAGACTGAAACTACAAAAATAATAAGATAGAACTACCAAAGGTTGTGTATAAACAAAATGAAACTAAAATATATACTGTACACATTAATAAAGTTTGCATCACCAATAACAAGTACAATTTATTAGAATTAAAATAGAAATAGCATCAAATATTATAAAATTAAAATAAAATTAGAAAATAAAGTAACTTTGATATTATATAAAATCATTGAAGCTGACTAAAATGCGGTTTTATTGGAAAGAAGGAAGCCGATCAGATGTAATCACCTGAAGCGCTTCTCCCCTCCACAAGTGACAATTGCATAAGGATCTGATGTGCCATTCAAACTTGCACCAATTAGATTCTTAGCTGCTAACAGTTCCACCTGAAATGTGGGAATGCTCTTAAACAACATTGTTCAATGGACATTGGTTGTTGCAACATGAGAATTTCATATAAGGACGGATCAAGCATCATACATTGCATAACAAAATTAGAATGCAGTTGCAAGTACAAAAAATTAAAAATTACCTTAATCATATATGCAGAAAGAGTTTGATGGTCTCCTCTAAACTGGCTCATCTGCAAAATAAGTACAAACTGCATGTTAATCAAGTGGAAAATCAGTCTAAAAAAAGAAACAAATAAAAAAACAAGCTGAAAAAGAGAGCGTGTCCAATGTTAACTGGATGAGTAAGCATGCTTTACCATCACGACAAATATGAACTCCCAAATATCAAGAGTTCGTATTGAGGCTAGTATCTCGACAAGCACGTTATAGAGAAATGCTTCGGTTAAAGTTTTATGAAAATGTCAAAGCATAGGTACAAATATAAAGAAATCATTAGAAGATAAAACTGGCAATTTAAATAAAACTTTAAGCATGCTTTTCAAGTGCACCTAGGTACTACATTTACCTTCCTTGTTGCCTGTAACTACATGCTAAACCAAAAATGTAAATAGCAAAACAAGTTGATTTCTGAGAGGAAAGAGTTCTCATCAGCCAAGCAAGTTATGTGAGATTGAGAACCAAGTCATTTTCATTTATGATCACGTTCTTTACAGGTGTTATAGCCTCAACAAACATTGGATGGAAATGAGTAGCTTTTCAATGTTTAGTGCTGGAAACCATTTTTTTCTGTGTTACTTATGTTGTCAAATCAAAAAGGACGCTTTGTCGACCTATAATAGTTAGCGCGTTAGCGCTTTAGTTTGATTATTTCAAAATCATTTTTCTACTACACATTTTCGACCGCACATCCTCGGAAAAAATCATTTTCGTGTTTCCTAGTATCTTTTCCTACTTTTTAACCACATTCTGCAAAAAAAATCACTTTTAAATCACTTTCACACAAGCACGAAGTCCTAGAAAATGCAAATAGTAGGGTAGAGTTGGATTGCCCACAAAATCTGACTGGCCAGAGGAAATTAATGAAGTATCAAATAGTAAAACATTAAAAAACATGTGAATGTAGCCTCATTTGGTGCCGAAGTCTTCTAGTTAACACCGCAAAATAGTGGCAAAATCACCAAAAGTAACTAATGGACTGGGTGTTGCCGAGACGTATGGAGGACATGGTCAAGGCATGGAAGAGAAAGTTTCGAGATAAGGACAACAGACTTGTATGGGGCCTTATTCCAGGTTGCATCGTTTGGTGTGTGTGGAGAGAAAAAAACAGTCACTGTTTTGAAGACCAATCATGGACAACGGAGCAAATAGGGAATTGTTTGCCTAATTTCATGTTGTTCCTTTCTGATTTAAATGGATAATACACTTCATGTGTGTGTGTATTATGCATTGATTTATAAAATATTTGATTAATTTTCCAAAAAAAAAAAAAAAATCACTAATTACAAAAAGAGACCAACCAAATTCACATAAACAGTTAAAGATAACTCAATTCTTTTAGCACAAAATTATGAAGGGAAAAAAAGAAGAAGCAGAAATTCAACATCGTGATCTCAATCCAAAATGAAGGGTAATTACTCCTTTCACTCTAATTATCCAAAAAAGGATTAAGAACAAAGAATCAACATTAAAAATTAGCCACATTAAATGGAAAACTAGGGGTGAAATTAGATAACTGATCTTATCTTTATCATCGATATGTACTAGCAACAGTCAATTACATCAAATAGGCGGAAAATTAGGCAACCTTGTCTTTGTCACCAATTACATCCACCTTGCCACACGAACCTTCCACTCTTATCCGATCGCCATCGCCAGCGAGAGTGAAGAACCAGTATGCCGCCACCACGAAGGCCGCGGCTGCCACAGAGACTTGCACCTCCCACCATGAAGGCACCACGAACTCCGTCGCCATTTCTATTACACTCATTTCTTCAAAATTATTTGAATTTGGGAAATGTACAATTAGTAACTGCAGAAGAACATCAAGAAGATTGTACGATCCTATGATCGAGAAGATTGAAACGTGGGTTTTTTACTTTGATTATGAAAAACCCAATAAACAGACTATACACTACTGTATACGCAAGTGACGAGTGTCTCAAAGTGTCCTGGAGGAGAGAGAATCCAGGAGACAGTTGTAACGTATGAAAGTGGAAATTAAAATAAATTAAAGAGAAATTTACATATGAGGTCCCTGATGTATTCATTGTAATTAAGTTAATTCTTAATTGAAGTTATTTTATACCAATTTGGTCTCGGTGGACCGAGATCATCATTAAGTGTTTGGTCAACCATCTACAAGAATAGTATAAAGCTCTGTAACAACAGTTTGAGGAACCTAAGATCATGAGTAGGTAGGAGGCCAAGAAGAGAATGAGGCTAGAGGCCGCATTTTAATAAATCTTCAATTGTTTATGATGCTATTGGTGCAAGTTGTAAGGATTCTTGTTCTCGAGTCCTCATTTCATTTTCAAAAGGAAAATGAGTACACTAAAAAGTTAGACAAATTGCTCCTTCACCTCGCAGCAATGACATTTGTCTTTCAAGTTATTATAAATCATTTCCTAAACTAAGGTGGATCCTCTTATTCTACGATAATCAAAACTTATGGATGGACACATTATTCAAATTCATAGAATTTGTTTACATCGGATGGTAGGGAAAGTAAACTCCTCTCCATACAATCTTTGGCTTCAAGATAAAAATGCCAAATGTTCGCTATTATTATGTAGTGAATCTCCGAATTATCACAAGTTAGGACCCCAACTATCGCCGAACCATTATGCTCTAAAAGATATAATACATCTAGTGTGTATAATAAAACATGGAATGAGTATAATATATATCTAGTGTGTAGAATATGGTGCTCATGGGTAACTTGATGCATGATTCATGATTCATGAATATTACATTAATGCAATCTGTCCAATGGATATGAAATGTTGGGCCCCTTTCTTATAATATACATCATTGTACCTTCTGAGATGAATAAATCATAATCATTAGCACGTGCATTTGGTGACCCTTTGCCACCTAAAAATATCCATCATGTTATGTGTATATTATTTTTTATATTATTGTTTTAATTGTGTCACGTGACAACACATCATTTAATGATTTTAAAAAAAACATTTTTTCCGCCCACAATTTTTTTAAAAACGAAGGAGATGTCAAATTCGATGTAAAGAAAAGAATGTACATTTAGCATTATTGTAAAAATATATATAACCATTATAAATAATATGATATGTGATGACCCTTAATTTAGTCACTTGAGGTACAACACATGATTTATAGTATGCAGAACTTCATGCCAATATGTCACGTAACTTGGTGGCTTGTTACACAATGACAATGTCACAAATCAGAGGGAATAATGCTGTTTATTTGTTACACTGGAGACTGCAAGCATTCATGTAAGCACCAATGTGACATTTTAAGCCCTTAGCTGTATAATTTGGTCGTGTAATTTCTTGCTTCTACAAATTAAGCCCTTAGCTTTTCATCTTTCGTGTTTCGATCCTTGTGGAATAAGAAACTCAATTTTATCCCTTAGCCCCTGTTTGTTTGGCATTTGAAGTGAAAAATGTGATCGTTGGAAAAAAAATTTAGACACCATTTTTGACCAATTTCTCTCGTGGTGGGACCCACAAATTTGAAAAAAACTGTCAAAAAAACTCATTTTTATGTAAAAATAATGTCAAACAAACAGGAATTTAATACTTAAAATCTCATAATCAAGCCAATTTGAATACTAAACTCCCCAGGCATCAGCATATATTATGGAAATTGAATAAATTCGAGTATGTTAAAATAATGGTTTGCTAATCAACTTTCATTTCATACCCAATGATGCTGCGTAATTCCACTCAAATCATTCATGGCCAAGTTGGCCCTTCGTAACTCGTAAAGGATACCTTGCTATCGTTCTGAATTATTTTTCATAGCCGTCACCAATTATTTCTTAATGCACTGTAGCGCACCAAGAAGGGGAGAAGAAAATGAGAAACAATTTAGGCGTCGAACAGGGATGTGAGGTGAAGATTGTGGTCTCTAAATATACAAAAATTACCATTTTCACCTTAAGGGTAATTAGTACATAACGTCCTTACCTTTTACTATTATTGTGGAAGACGTTATTATCTTTCGTTTATTTGGCATTTACACACTTATTTTCACATTTCATTGAGCAAAATATCATTTTCATCCATCTTCTCAATTAAAAGTTGTGAATTGACGAATATACTCTTCTATTTAAATAAAAAAGAATGAAAGAACTAATTACAATCATAGTACCAATTTTATTTTTTTTAAAAGTGTAAACGAGTTCCAAATAAATTAGTAAAATGATAATTAGCACATAATCCATACATTCACTATTATTGTGAAAGACCTACATACCTTTTTTTTTTTTTTGGCATTTTCACCCATTAATTACACATTTGACTGCGTAAACCATCATTTTTATCTATTTTCATCCAATTTCTCAATAAAGACTATGAAATGACGAATATACATTCTCATTTAAAAAAATATATATAAACATAAACATAAAAATAAAGAACTAATTGCAACCATAGTCCCAATTTTTTTAAAAAAGTGCAAACTAATTCCAAATAAATTATTTTAAAAAATAGAAATTAAAAGTTTTTCTTTTGAAAAAAGTTGCAACCGAGTCCCAAATAAATTGTTAAAAATTAAAAATTATTAAAAAATTAATTTTATTTTTTTAGTTAAATATGAGTGTATATTTATCATTTCACAATTTTTATTGAGAAATTTGATGAAAATGGATAGAAATGATGGTTTGTACAATTAAATGTGTAATTAATGATGAAAATATCAAAAAACATACATACCTTTTAATTTTTTTGATATTTTCATCATTAATTACACATTTAATTGTACAAACCATCATTTCTATCCATTTTCATCAAATTTCTCAATAAAAATTGTGAAATGATAAATAT